>CM035160.1:137849197-137993489 GCA_020205615.1 Panax quinquefolius
TGTGGGATATACGAGTATTACGAGGAGGAAGAGTATTTTGTGGCATTAAATGATTTAACACATGTTTTGTGTGTGTCTCATGGGACCCCATTTCTTGATCAAATTTGATTATAAATGTGAAAATCGCCTCCGCTTTGTGGATTTTGCTAATTTTTGTTTGGAATTTGAAACAAACTTTCTTCCGCAAAGTAGTAGAGAATTGAATTTCTATAAAAAGCCGTGAGATTCTAATTCTTCCGATAAAAGAGCTATTTATTGTGAATTATCAAGTTTCAGATACTCCAAAAAGTGAATTGATTTTGAGTTTAAATTATTTTGTTAGAAAAAGTTTTTGTATTTTTGGACATCATTAATATGTGTGGCTGGTGTTTTTGACGAAAGGTGAAGGCTAAGGAAAATTTAATAATTATATTAATATTATATTCAATTTTCTCGCTTGCGTGTTCTAAAACAATTTCTATAAATAGGTGCTTGTGTTAGAATTGAAAATCACAATTAAATCAAGTTTTCTCTCTATATTATCGAAAGTGTATTCTTGTAAGTATTTTGAGTATACTTTGAGTATTGCTGTATGACTAGGCAAGTTCGTTCTCAAATACTATTCCAAATGTAAGCACTGCTTTTCGAGGTGCGGGATAGGTGGATTTTAAGGTTATTATGTTTTTAGTTTCAAATTTTTCTGAACCTTCAAAAATTCTGGAAAAATTTGAAATGATATTTTGATGAGTTTTGTAGAGTGTGTCCAAAATGGCGATTTTTGGATGTATAGATTTTAGAGTTATGGATTTTATGGAGAAAAGACTATTTTAAAAGTAACTATTTATAACTCCTCAGGATTAACTCCAAAATTGATGAAATTTTTACTGGGAGTACATCTATATAATATCAAGATAATCGTGTAAATTTCAGGAATTGTTGGATAAAAGTATAATTTATGATAAATGTTTAAATATTCTATGGTTTTAGTTAAGGCTATGAAAAATAGTAAATGAATTTTTAAAATTTAGAGAAAAATATATGTTCAATATTTTGACTACAAGTATGCTAAATCCCGTAAAAGAAATATTTTTGAACTGATTTGGTATTTTCATGAAAATGTTCTATTTATGAGTAAATGAATTAAATATGTTATGTGAAGTAAGAAAATTGAAAATATGATTTATTGGCTTTTGAGAATCATATACGAGATATATGCAGATTTTTATGAGAGTTTTGGTTAATGATGATGAAATCTTTATGAGTTTGGCATTTTAGATGATTAAATGCATTAATTATTAAAGTGTAAATAATTGGATTAAATTATTTATAAGTTTTAGAAATGATTAAAATATTATTGTAATATTAATAATATTAGATTATGAGATTTCTAAGTAATTTATAACATTTAGATTAAGGTGTTATAAATATGGATAAGAATTTTATTATAAACTTTATCTTTTCGTGTCGAGAGTTATTTATAGCACGATACTAAAATTTAACGTATTTAATACGGGTATTATTCACTTACAAATTGGTTTCTTCTCTCCACCAAATTATCGCTGATTTATTAATCTTACTCTTGAAATTAAAACCATATTTTGATTATATTGTTTTTATATAACATTCTTATAACCCTAATGATGATATTTCTCGGTTTTGAGTGTAAAGATGGGTAGATTATCGGTATGATCGCGACTATAGGTTCTCTTCGGCCAAGAGTGCAAAAGTTGAATTGTTGATCGTACGATCATGACCATCAATTTACAATTGAATATTTTTAGCTTAAGCATGCAAAGGTGAATCGATCAACATGGTTATAATTATCATTATATAACTTCCGAAATGATTATGTATTTCTTTTGATATATGAATATCTTTGGCTCAGTAGTACAAAGACGACTTGTTGACGAATATCTTAAATTCAGTGAGTGCAAAGATGAATTATCGATGAATATCTTTTGCTCAGAATGCAAAGATGACTTCGTTGTTGAATATCTTTAGCCTTATAGTGCAAAGATGAATTATCGATGAATATCTTTGCTCAGAATGCAAAGATGACCGTTGTTGAATATCTTTAGTCCGTAAGGTAAAGATGAACTGTTGATGAATATCTTCGCCCGTAGTGCAAAGATGAATTTATTAGTATGATTATGTAATGGAATCGGATTCGGTATAACCACGATATTTGATGTTTCGTGTAAAGACAGTGATGAAAATTATCTTCATTCCCGGATGAGAAGAGGAATTTAGAATCACAATTATGATTACGAAGTTATTCATACGATCAGGAAAGGAATTGTCGATTGATGTTACAGGATAAAATATTGTCAGTGGACTTTTAACGCTGAGAAGATAATAGACTTTATATACTATTCGACTCTTTTAATGGATCGCTTGTCTCACCGTAACTATGGTTGAAAAGTTTTATCATCTACCATATGTTCTAAATCTCCGACGATTATCGGCGAAGACTATTGATAATTTATTTATCTTTAGTCATAATATTCTTTATCGAGCTAACAGGTGCTCACCCTTTGTTTCACAATTCCTTTCGTGTAATAAAAGTGTAGTCCCTGGGTCGAGCTGGATAAATCTAGGGAACAAATGGTGGTCTATAGATGTTGAGGGTGAGGTGAATTGACTTGGAAGGGTGTTTTGCCACTATCACACAAGATGTCTAATGACATACAACCTCGTGTCATCATAAGACACGGTCAGGCTCATCCACTCTGTCGAGTATATTTACAAGCACTACCTATATAATCTCGTGTTTGTTTGGAGTATAATACCCAATTAGAGACAAATGAGATAATGATATGTCAAGAGAAGACTCACCATCGAAGAATACGATAGTAATCTTCTCATTTTTCTTCGGGGTCTATCGGGTCAACCAAGGATAATTCGCGTGTCATACGATATCTACTATAACTCAAAAAGCATGGCCTCCCATGTATGGTTGCTCTCGAGCACTTCTCAAAGATTCTAATTTCTAAAATGCTTTTTGACTATACCTTTTATGTAAGGTGTCATCAGTGACGCATACTGGTATATAGTCAGATCCAAACTCACAAAGATATGTGTTGTTGTCATTTTGCACGACAATTGTTGTAATAAAGTTGTAGTTGTTTTTCGCACTACATATATTTGGCGCACTCGTAATGGGTCGATGGAATGGACCTATTTTGGGGGCGCGCCACAACTGGTATCGAGCCATAAGAAAGAGCCCCGAGCCTCTCACGGTGACTTCCTCACATGGGGATGCACCGGGCCAGACTCTCAGGGGGGGGACACCATTTCTTCATATGGCAAACCGACAGGTACCATTGTGAGGTGTCAGGGTCAAGCACCATGAGGGGGTCATGCACGGTATCGAGAGCTAGGATACGATCTCCATGAGATCGGGGAATGTAACTAGAGGGGAGAGATGAGTAAATCCTTCGCTAAAGGTGTCCTACCTAAGCTTATTTGTTGGGTCACCATAATATCGGATATTATGTGATATGTTAATTTGTTAAATTAACTCCTTATTTTGAAGTCAGATTCTAGAATGATATCCAAATACGGAGAGACGAAAGAAACGGAGAAATCATGATGACAGGGATAGAATCTAAATGAAAAACAAGGTATTCTCAACTCTTTCGAAATACTGTACGTAAATTTCGAGGATCTAAATTTCATAAGGAGGGAGATTAAAGACCCTAATTTTATGAAATAAATGTATTCAATTTTTTTAATTACTATTCATTAGTTACTATTCACGAAGTTACTATTCACGAGTTACTATTCATGAGTTACTATTCACTTAGTTATTATTCACGAAAGTACTATTCATGAAGCATGATAATTTTTTTTCGTAAGAAGGCATTACTCAATAATTGTTACGAAGAATTATCGTTCAATATTTTATTTTATTGATTCAATAATTGCTACGCTGATATTTTATATTATCATTGTTTCAATAATTGTCACGAAAGACGATGATTTTCCATTATCGAGTAATAATTCATATTATCCTAATAATATTATTGGATAACATTATTGGCAATGCCTAGAAAGTTCTCGCCTAAGGAGAGGTTTGGTCACCTAATCATGCCGCCAATAAGGAGAAATTTATCGAAAAGTTCTCTTTCCTGTAGAACTACCGTTGCACCAAGATCGTGATTCTGTAATATTATTTGTGAATAATTAATTATTGATTTATATGATGAGAAAAAATATTGATTTTATGTGGATATAGATGGAGAAAATTTTAATGTGACAATTAATGAAAATTAATATTTTATCTTTTTCTCGATAAAATAATTCATTTAAATATATTATTTTAATAATATAATAATGGTGATATTTTTACAACGAATGTGGGATATATGAGTATACGAGGAGGAAGAGTATTTTTGTGGCATTAAATGATTAACACATGTTTTGTGTGTTTGCATGACCCCATTTCTCGAATCGAAATTTGATTATGTACCGTAAAATCGTCTGCTTGTGGATTTCTATTCAATTTTTGTTTGAATTTGGAAAAACTTTCTTCTCGTAAATTTGTAGAGAATTGAATTTCCTATAAAAATCGCGAGATTCAATTTTCTGATAAAAGAGCTATTTATTGTGAATTATTGAAGTTTTGATATCTAAAAAAATTGATTTTAAAGTTTAAATTATTTTGTTAGAAAAATGTTTTTTGTATTTTTTGACATCATTAACATGTGTGGTGGTGTTTTTGACCAAATGGTGGGCTAAGGAAAATTTGTATAATTATATTAATATTATATTTGTGAGACCCTTATTTTATCAATAAAGATTTAAATTTTGTCAAAATAATTTTTAATATTATGGTGTGAATTTTTGAGATAATATTATAGTTGTGGGTAGTATTTATAAATTTTGCAAAGTATGCAAGTGGTTATATTATATTCGATTGGCTCTGGGGAATATTCTTGCTTAAAGGGAATATTCGCATAACTACTAAATCATCAGTGGACCTCATAATGTAATTCATTTATTTATCGAGAAAACGACAAAAAATATTTTATCGAAATAACTACGGAAGTTTTACCGCGGGTTATCGCTGAACTACTCAGAGTAAAAGTACAAAGAATACGTGTGGGTCAGATAGTAAAGCACACCTGTATCGATTATCGATGCTTATGTAAGTCACTCACTTTTGATTCCATTATCACGATTAATAATATGAATTATTATAAATGATAATGACATTTTGTTTTATTCGTATTATTAACGTAATAAAATGTAAACATCTTTTTATATAAAATAGAATACTTTATTAAAGTTATTCTATAAATGTAATATATTATATTTTATTATGATAAGTGTTGCATAAATTTTGTGATATAGATTGCATAGTGTTTCAGATAGTAAAATGTTTTATATAAATAGAATATATTATATTTTATTTAAAAGATTTTCTTTAAATACGGACCGTCAGATTAAAGTAAATCAACTGGACCGCTCATGGATTAGTTACTACGATTCCATTTTCCTATAAATAAGCTCATTCCTTCATTATTTTCTTACAAATTCATTGAAACTCTGAGAGAGAAATTATAGAGAGGTTTATGAGAGAGAAAATTATAGAAAGAAGAAGAGTATTTTGCTACTTCACTACTTCTATATTCATTTTTTTTTACCAGTAAGGGTGTTATTCTTCTTATTCGTGAAATCAACTTCGTTATTCCATTCACTATTATTCTGCTGAATAACTCGTAAAAGTGGTATATACCCTATACATAACTCAGATACGCTGTGATACCCTATACTGTGAAATCCTTATGTTATTCCATCGCTTATTATTCTCATTGAATAACTCCGATACGCTGCTTTACCCTATACTTGGTGACATTCTTCTATTATTCGTTGAACATCCTCGCTCTGTGGTGTTTTACACCTAACCGTGCCCGCTTTTATTATTCTCCGCTGAACATCCGTCACGTGTTTACAATTTTACCTCGGTTCCGCCTTTTATCATTCTCGCTGAATATCCTATTCAGGTGTTTTACACCGGATCCGGTTCCATCTTTATTATTCGCATGAACATCCCGCTTGCGTGAATTTCACTCGACCGTTCCGTTATTATTATTCTATCGAATAACTTGTCTGCGCTAAGCACCGCATGCACGGTGATTTCTTTTGTTATTCCATTCTTTATTATACCCAAATAAGTTAAAACTTTGACTTATATACTCCATGAAATTAGTAGAATATCCTCGATATTTATGCTTTTCATCCAAAGATTCTTTTCATGGAAATATTCTTCCATCATTCTTGAATTTTACTCTACGAAAACAAAGATCATGTCGACAATTTGACGTTAATAATTCATGGATTAAATAATTCTTGAACTTGTTTTATTGAATTATTATGTCATTGTCATCATCATCATCCTCATGTTATATTATGTTATCTTCGCTTACGTGCAGACAGATGAACTTAGTATGATTATGCACCAGGATCATTCTAAGATAATCACGACTTGATATAAATGATGTGACAAAAGTCCTCAAAGTTCCGTCAGAATGCAATGATGGATAGTTTTTGGTATGATTATGACCAGGGTGATTCGGTGATAGTCATACTTATCGATAATTTGATGAAAATCCTTGACCGTGGTACATGGATGATTAGATGTGGTGGTTTATTTATTAAAATAGTCTCAAATGATAAAAATTGATGAAAACCTTTTAAAACCTAAAAGATAGTAGACTTTATTCTCTACTTGACTTTTTTAATGGATCGCTAATTCACCGCAGCTAAACCGGTTGTTTCTATTGTATTTTATCGCTTTAATATCATTAAGGCTAATGATAATTTATTCTCGCATTATCTTAGTCATAATATTTCATCGGGCTAGTTGAGCTCACCCTTTTCTTTCATTGTTCTCTTCAGAAATGAGAACATAGTGACGACGCAGCGGGAACGTAAGTAATGGTCCAGAGGATAGCATTAGTAGTCCCTCACTATTCTCGTGAAATAGGTGATAATAAATGTAATGAGGACTCCTTTTCGAGTTTGTATAATATCTAGTAGACAAAATTTGTATTCAAACTCACAAGCTTTATGTCGATTGATTGCGACTACGCTTATATTAGTAAGTTTGTATTTCAATTTATGTACCATGTAAGTGGCGACCCAAGATGGGCAAGTGACGATACCTAATTTTGGGGCGCCACAATTGTATCGAGCTTAGGATATGATCCCCGCTAAGATGCGAGATAAGAACTAGGAGGGGAGAGACGGAAATTCTTCGCTAGTATGACCTACCTAAGTTTATTTGGTATTTGATTGGTCACGAGTATAGTGATAATATGTTGCATGTTAATTAACCCTTGTTTTGTGACATGTTGTTTGTATTTAGATGTTGTGAATAGGGCTCGGTGCTATTGAGCGCGATAATGAAATCACCAACCAAAAGGTAACTACCAACAACACAATAATAATCATACCCCATGCAGAATCGAATTATCTAACAATGATGACCATCGTCGGGAGAAATTATCATGCCAAGAATGGTAACCACTTTGGTGGTAATCATGGCCAAGATAATAGAAGTGGAAATTTCAAGAAGAGAAGGTCATTTAGCTCGATTTTGTCGTGCACCAAAGTCAAGTCCAGTCGACTAGTGGCACCAAAGGCGATACTTAATAAAACAAAGTCTTGGTTTCATGAAGAGCGTTTTCATGACTTCTTAAAAGCAAGTGACTCGAACGGGTTAGTTAGCCAAGTTAGTTAATTATAAATTCTTGCTAAGTCTATACCTTATAAGATACCCTGCTTCTACCATTATTTTATCTCGCTTGCTTATGCTCAACATTTAAATTTGACCGAGAAGTTAGACTTTGACTTATCGGTCAAACTTCGTTAAGAGGGAGCCTTCACACTACTACTATTTTTAAATCTTGTTTGGTTCAAATAAACATTTTCACGCTAATTCGTCGATCTTATCTTTTTTGAAAATATTTGCCTTTGATGGGATTTTAGGAATCAATTGGTTAACTACTCATCATTCTTTTCGTAAGGTTGTTAGCTTTTATATTCATAACCAACTTGTTGTGCGTAATTCAAGTAACCAAACTACTAAAGTCAATTATTATCATATCAAGCCATAAGTAAAGAGCCCGAACCTTTCGTTGTTGACTTCCTTTGTATGGAATGCAATCAAGTTTACTTTTCAGAGGGCGACATCGTGAATGAAGATGGCAAGTTTATAGGTATCATTGTGAGGTGCTATCCAGTTAAGGGATATAAGTCACGCTTGGTATTAATGTGACGACTATCCAAGTCTTGACGAGAGTAATAGCTTTTGAATGATATTTCTATTATTAATAAATTTCCATGGCGATTCTTGAAGACTTCTTAGCTACACTTAGAGCGTGAAATCGAATTTCAGATTGGATTCCAAAGATAAAACCCATTTCTTAAACCCTCAAATAATTCTTCAACTAAAATGAATAAATGCTTACGTGGTTTATGATGAAAGTCATAATAAAAGCATAGGACTGATGAAAATCATGGATATATGAAGTATTAGTAAGTTTTATGATGAGTTATGTTGGTTAGTATGTGAAAACATGAAAGTTTCTTAGAAATCACAAAGAGTTGAAAATCGATTTTGGTGAAAAACGTAATATGAAATTCAATCAACCATATCTCTTATTATATTTTGAATTTTTGAATGTGGTCAAGTCCTAGAGTTAGATCTATGAGTTACCTAACTAATTCAAGTGGAATTACTGGAAAAGGTGTTGTAGATTTTGTGTGGACTGATTTTAGCAAAGGAGGCCAAAGCTGTAAATTTCGAAAATGCTACTGCCCAGAAACTTTAAGGGACTGTTTCGGCCACTTAAATTATGAGAAAAATTCTGGGTTTTTGGGACATGAAAGTATATGGTATAAAGTACCTCCTGTCCAAAAATGAGCTCATTCTCGACTTAAAATGAGCAAGTTATGACTATTTCAATATTTAGGTTTTTCCGATTTAAAACGCTTATAACCGAGTTCTATAACTCACGACCATGAAATTTAAACTGGAGGCTCACGTTAACATGTGTAAGGTCCTGCCAAGATTTGGGAATTTTTTGGAGTTAAACTTGAGGTAGCTAATTTCTTAAGGAATTAATTAGAAATTGATTTTTGAAAATAATAAATGAATTTTAAAAATTCGAGAAAAATATATTTTCATCATGGGACTATATTATGCTAAATCTCGTAGAAAAGAAATATTTTGGGACTGATTTGGTATTTTTCATGAAAATAGTTTAGTTACGAACATACGAGTTAAATATGTTATGTGAAGTAACAAAGTTGAAAATAGGATTTTATGGCTAGAGAATCCTATATAGAGTATATATGATATTTTTCGGAGAGATTTGATAATTGGTGATGATATCTTATGAGTATGGCATTTTTGAATGATGAAATGCATTATATGGTAAAAGCGTAAACAATTGAGATAAATTGTTTATAAATTTAAGAAGTGATTAAAATATTGTTATAATATTAATGATATTAGATTATAAGATTATTAAGTGAGTGATAACATGGGGATATTCTCGAATCTCGGATAAATTATATTATAAATGTTTAATATTTATCCTTTATCTCATTTGATTGATTCTTTATATCATTATACTCATGCTTATATTATGCCGAAAGTCATCTCGTGGCCCGAAAGGCATAGATGGACTTGGTATGATTATGACTGTGGATTGTTCTAAGATAATCATAACCGTAATTGAAAACACAATTATCTTTGGTCAGAAAGGTACGGATAATTTGTGGTCGTGATACTTAATGAATACACAATTATCTTCGGGTAGTAGGTGCATGGATAATTTGTGGTCGCGATATCAATGAATACACAATTATCTTCAGAAGAGTATGGATAACTTGTGGTCGTGATACTAATGAATACACGATTATCTTTGGTAGTAGTGCATGGATAATTGTGGTTGTGATACTAATGAATACACAATTATCTTTAGTATGCGTGGATAATGGATAATTTGTGGTCGTGATACTAATGAATACACAATTATCTTCGTCAGTAGTGCATGGATAATTTGTGGTCGTGATACTAATGAATACACAATTATCTTTGGCCGTAGTGAATGGATAATTTGTGGTCGTGATACTAATGAATACACGATTATCTTCGGCCGTAGTATGTATAATTTGTAGTCGTGATACTAATGAATACACGATTATCTTCGCCATAGTGTATGGATAATTGTGGTCGGATACTAATGAATACACGATTATCTTCGTCCGTGGTGCATAGATAATTTGTGGTCGCGATACTAATGAATACACGATTATCTTTGGTAGTAGTGCATGGATAATTCGTGGTCGTGATACTAATGAATATCCTCGGCCAGAAGTGGTGGATGATTCGATGATATGGATTAATTATCGAAATGAGTCTCGCAATGAAATATTAATTCATGGATGTGGTAAAAGTCATCTTCGGGTCAGTAGTGCATCGATAGACTTGGTATGATTACGACTACGGATTATTCTTGTAAGATAATCACGACCAGAATTGAAAACACTAATATCCTTAGCCGTGAAGGTATGGATAATTCATGGTTGTGATACTATTAAGTCGAGTCTCAGATTATTGGTTTTCAGCTTGTATATCTTTAGCCAGAAGGTGCAAAGATGAATTGTTAATGAATATCTTCGCTGATTACGTAAGATGAATTTAATATTTTAACAATAAAGGTATTCAAGGTATCCTCACCTCTTTATTATATCAGTATCGCCCTAATTTCGAGGGCTTAAATTCCATAAGGAGGGGAGATTGTGAGACCCCGTGATTTTATCAATAAAGATTTAAATTTTGTCAAAATAATTTTTAATATTATGGTGTGAATTTGAGATAATATTATAGTTGTGGGTAGATTTATAAATTTTGCAAAGTATGCAAGTGGTTATATTATATTCGATTGGCTCAGGGAATATTTATTAGCAGGAATATTCAGACAACTACCAATTATCGGTGGACCTTATAAATGTAATTATTGTTTGATTGAGAAAACGGCAAAATATTATATCAAAATAACTATGAAGTTTTACCGCGGTTATCGCTTGAACTACCTTAGAAGTAAAAGTACGAATACGTAGTGGTTGCATAAGAGCAATACACCAGATTGATTATCGATGCTTATGTGAGAAGTGTAAGACCCCAAATTTTTTAAATAAAAGGAATTTCCTTTATTTATTATTTTGAAATAAGAAGGGTGGATTTGATTAACGTGGATAGTTAAGGGTTAAATACGCAAATATTTCAAAATAAGCAAGTGGTTATAAAATATTCATTGTTGTTTGAATATTCGTTTGGTCGTGGAATATTCAGATCGGTTTGGGAATATTCGTATTTACTACAACCAAATGTATGCGGGGCCCCATAACTGAAAGCGTATTGATGAAGAAAACGACAAATATAAGTTGTTTTTAAAAATAATTCACAGTAGTTGTTACCGCTAACACTATTGGAATACCCGGTGGTTAAAACACAAGAATACGCGCTTGTTGCACAAAGAAGATACGCAGATTGCACCAATTATCAAGGCACTACTCAATAATGGTTACGTGAATTACTGCTCAAAGATTTTATTTTATCGATTCAATAATTCCTCGCGTTGATATTTTATATTTGTTGTTTCAATAATTGTCATTACACAAAGATTTTTTCATTATCGTGCCAATAATTATATTATCCTAATAATATTATTAGATAACATTATTGGCAATGTCTAGAAAGTTCTGCTTCTAAGGAGAGGTTTGGTCACCTAATCATGCCACCAAGAAGAAGAAATTCTTATCGAAAGCCTCTTTCCTGAAACCGCCTGTCACAATATTGTGATTCTCGTAATATTATTTGTGATTAATTAATTATTGATTCATATGATGAGAAAAATATTGATTTTATGTGGATATAGATGGAGAAAATTTTTATAATGACAATTGTTAAAATTGAAATTTTATCTTTTTCTCGATAAAATAATTCATTTAAATATATTATTATATTTTAATAATATAATAATGGTGATATTTTACAAATCTAATGTGGGATATATGAGTATACGAGGAGGAAGAGTATTTTATTTGCAATAAATGTTTAAAACATGTTAAACATGCTCATGGACCCCATTTATCGAATTCCAAATTTGATTATAAATCAGAAAATCGCTTCGCTTGTGATTTCTTTTTATTTATTGCTTGGAATTTGGAAAACTTTCTTCGCAAAGTTGTAGAGAATTGAATTTTCTATAAAAACTCGTGAGATTCGAATTTTCTAATGAAAGGGCTATTAATTATGAATTTTTGGAGCTCTCAAGTTCAAATAATTAATTTTGGAAGTTTTAATTGTTTTATTTAAGAAAAACGTTTTTGCAATCCCACATGTGATATAAATGTGTTGAATTCAATTGGTCTAAGGTGGGCTTGAATTTGTTTAATTATATTATTATTTTATTAAATTTTCTTTGGGTGTTCTAAGCATTTTCCTATAAATAGGTGCTTAGGTTAGAATTGAAAATCACACCGTAAATCAAGTTTTCTCTCTATATTATCGAAAGCGTATTCTTGTGAGTATTTTGAGTATACTTTGAGTATTGCTATACTATGTAAGTTCAAGTCATAGCCTTTATATCCTGTTTCAAATGTAAGACTCGCCTTTCGAGGTAAGTGGATATTATTTTTTTTCATAATGATATTATTTCTTCAATATCATTACGCTTGAAATGTTGATATGAAGTTTTATCAAATTTGGAACTTTTTCATGCTCTGGGTTACTATTCATGAGTTACTATTCACGAAGTTACTATTCATGAGTTACTATTCACGAAGTTACTATTCATGAGTTACTATTCACGAAGTTACTATTCACGAGTACTATTCATGAAGCGTGAAGATGTTTTTGTGGAATTTCTATCTTTTGGTGTCTGAGTTACTATTCACGATATGCTAGACTATTCACGATACTGACTATTCACGATACTATTACACTATTCAATAGAAAAATAAAATTTCTTCTTTTCGTCAAAATATCTATTCGGATACTAGCTTTGATTGATCCATGTTTTGATCATTCTTGAATTTTACACCACTATGATTATTTTGAGGTATTTTTGAACATGGATAAAACAAAGTACTTAATCCTTAATCCTTAATCCTCATCATTTTGTTTCACCGGATTCGCTTTTTAAAAATATTTTTCATCATCCTCGCCTTTAAATGATGATATTATTGAATATCTTTGGTCCGAGAGTAAAAGATGAATGATTTCTGAAGAATATCTTTTGGGCTGTGAGTAAAAGATGAACAAAAGGTTGAGATGAATACTTGATCGATCGATTAATATCTTTGGCCCAGAGCAAAAGATGAACAGTGTTTAAATGAATACGACTAATCGATGAATATCTTCGGCCCAGAGTGCAAAGATGAATATTTGATTCCGTATGTATATCGATTGATGTTACAGTGGATAAAAGATAGATGATGAACTTTAAATTCATACATAGAAGATAGTAGTTTGCATTCTCTACTTAACTCTTCTAATGAATTATTATTTCAACTAAGCGAATATTGATTTAAAATTTGTTGTCTATTGTATTCTATTAGATTTTTCCCTCGTTGAAGACTAACGGTAATTTGTTGTATATTATCTTAGTCATAATATTCTTTATCGAGCTAGTTGAGCTCACCCTTTTCCTTTTTGTTCCATTTTCTTCTCGTGAGACGAAAAATATAGCGAAAGTACGAAGCCTGGGTATGGAATGAAGGTTTTAGAAAGGATTGTTTAGTAGTCCTCACCATTTTGTAAAATAATGTATCAATAAATGTGATGAGGATTTATTTGAGTATAGATATTGTCTGTAAGATAATATTTGTATTCAAACTCACAATTTTACCGTTGTAATAATAAAGTTGTAGTTGTTTCGCATGCATGTATCGACAACCTCGTAATAGGTGATGTATACCTATTTTGGGGCGCCACAAGAAGTCACTCATTTGATTCCATTATCGTTTATTAATAATATGAATTATTATAATGATAATGACGCTTTTGTTTTATTCGTATTATTAACGTAATAAAATGTAAACATCTTTTTATATAAAATAGAATACTTTATTAAAGTTATTCTATAAATAGAATATATTATATTTTATTATGCATAGTGTTGCATAGTGTTTTTGCATAAGTGTTTTGCATAGTATTGCATAGTGTTTGCATAGTAAAATGTTTTTATATAAATAGAATATATTATATTTTATTTAAAAGATTTTTCTTTAAATATGGACCGTCGATTAAAGTAAATCAATCTGGACCGCTCATGTATTAGTTACTACGATTCCATTTTCCTATAAATAAGCTCATTCCTTCATTATTTTCTTTTCACGAATTCATTGAAACTCTAGAGAGAGAAATTATAGAGAGAAGCTTATAGAGAGAAAATTATAGAAAGAAGAAGAGTATTCGCTACTTCACTACTTCTATATTCAGCTTTTTTTACTAGTAGGGTGTTATTCTTTCTTCTCGAAGAGAACTTCATTATTCCATTCATTATTATTCGCTTGAATAACTCCGTAAAAGTGGCATACCCTATACATAACCTCATATATGCCAGATACCCTATACTTGGTGAAATCCTTATGTTATTCCATTGCTTATTATTCTGCTGAATAACTCAGATACGCTGGCACCTAATACTATACTTGGTGACATTCTTCTATTATTCGCTGGAACATCCTGTCATGTGGTTTTTACACCCACCGGTTCCGCTTTTTATTATTCTCGCTGAACATCCTGTCTGTGTGTTTACACCCGGACCGGTTCCGCTCTTTATCATTCTGGCTGAATATCCTATCTCGTGTGTTTTACAATCGGATCCGGTTCCATCTTTATTATTCTGTTGAACATCCTCGCTTGCAGAATTTCACCCGACCTCGTTCCGTTATTATTATTCTATCGAATAACTTGTCTATGCAAGTACCGCATGTACGGTGATTTCTTTTGTTATTCCATTCTTTATTATACCCATTAAGTTAAAACTTTGACTTTATACTCCATGAAATTAGTAGAATATCCTTGATATTTCGCTTTCATCCAAAGATCTTTCATGGAAATATTCTTCCGATCATTCTTGAATTTTACTCTAAACAAAGATCATGTCGACAATTTGGACGTTAATAATTCATGGATTAAATAATTCTTGAACTTGTTTTATTGAATTATTATGTCATTGTCATTGTCATCATCCTCATGTTATATTATGTTATCTTTCGCTTACGTATGCATAGATGAACTTAGTATGATTATGACCGGATCATCATTGATAATCATGACTTGATATAAATGATGTGACAAAAGTCCTCAAAGGGCGTTTGTAATGCAAATGATGGATAGTTTTGGTATGATTATGACCAGGGGTGATTCTTATAGTCACGACCATTGATAATTTGATGAAAATCCTCGAATCGTGGTACATGGATGATTAGATGTGGTGGTTTATTTATTGTCGAGTCTCAAATAAAAATTGATGAAAACCTTTAAAACCTAAAAGATAGTAGACTTTATTCTCTACTCGACTCTTTTAATGGATTGCTAATTCTCTACCGCAGCTTAAACCGGTTGTCTATTGTATTTTATCGCTTAATATCATCAAGGCTAATGATAATTTATTCTCGCATTATCTTAGTCATAATATTTCTTCCGGGCTAGTTGAGCTCACCCTTTCTTTCATTGTTTTCTTCAGAAATGAGAACATAGCCGGGACGAAGCCTGGGAACGTAAGTAATGGTCCGGAGGATAGCATTAGTAGTCCTCACTATTCTCGTGAAATAAAGTGTGATAATAGTCGTAATGAGGACTCTTTCGAGTTTGTATAATATCTAGTAGACAAAATTTGTATTCAAACTCACGCTTTATGTCGATTGCATACCTACGCTTATATTAGTAAGTTGTATTTGAATTTATGTACCATGTAAGTGGCGACCAAGATGGGTGACGATACCTAATTTTGGGGCGCCACAATATTCAATTTTCTGCTTGGGTGTTCTAAGCAATTTCCTATAAATAGGTGCTTAGGTTAGAATTGAAAATCACACCGAAATCAAGTTTTCTCTCTATATTATCGAGTGTATTCTTGTGAGTATTTTGAGTATACTTTGAGTATTGCTATACAAAGGCAAGTTCGTTCAAATAAGTTATTCCAAATAAGTACATCGCTTTTGAGGTAAGGTTAGTAAAGGATTTTAAGTGGTTATTATGTTTTAGTTTCAAATTTTTCTGAACCTTCAAAATTCGGAAAAATTTGAAATGATATTTTGATGAGTTTTAGAGTGTGTCCAAAATGGAGATTTTTGGATGTATAGATTAGAGTTATGGATTTTATGAGAAAAGACTATTTTAAAAGTAACTATTTATAACTCTCAGATTAAATCCAAAATTGATGAAATTTTTATTGGGAGTACATCTATATAATATCAAGATACCGTTGTAAATTTCAGAATTGTTGGATAAAAGTATAATTTATGATAAATGTTTAAATATTCTATGGTTTTGGGCCATATAAAAATAGTAAATGAATTTTAAAAATTTTAGAGAAAATATATGTTCAATATGTGACTATGTTATGCTAAATCCCGTAAAAAGAAATATTTTTAGAACTGATTTGGTATTTTCATGAAAATGTTCTAGTTATGAGTAAATGAATTAAATATGTTATGTGAAGTAAGAAAATTGGAAAATATGATTTATTGGCTTTGAGAATCATATATGAGATATATGCAGATTTTTATGAGGGTTTTCAAGTTAATGATGATGAAATCTTATGAGTTCGGCATTTTTAGATGATTAAATGCATTAATTATTAAAGTGTAAATAATTGGATTAAATTATTTATAAGTTTTAGAAATGATTAAAATATTATTGTAATATTAATAATATTAGATTATGAGATTTCTAAGTAATTTATAACATTTGGATTAAGGTGTTATAAATATGGATATGAATTTTATTATGAAACTTTATCTTTTCGTGTCGAGGTTACTTGCGCACGATACTAGATTACGAATAACATATTTGGGTATTATTCACGACAAATTGGTTTCTTCTCCACCAAATTATCGCCGATTTATGAATCTTACTCTTGAAATTAAAACCATGTTTTGATTATATTGTTTATATAACATTCTTATAACCCTAATGATGATATTTCTCGACTCGAGTGTAAAGATGGGTAGATTATCGGTACGATCGCGACCATAGGTTCTTTTAACCAAGAGTGCAAAAGTTGAATTGTCGATCGGTATGATCATGACCATTGAATTTACAATTGAATATTTTTAGCTTAAGTGCAAAGGTGAATTGATCAACACGGTTATAATTATTGTTATATAACTTCCGAAATGATTATGTATTTCTTTTGATATATGAATATCTTCGCTCAGAGTCAAAAGATGACTTGTTGATGAATATCTTAGCATCAGAGGTGCAAAGATGAATTATCGATGAATATCTTTGCTCAGAATGCAAAGATTTACCTGTGAGACCCAGATTTTAACAATAAAGATTTAAATTTTGTCAAAATAATTTTTTAATATTATGGTGTGAATTTAAGATAATATTATAGTTGTGGGTAGTATTTATAAATTTTGCAAAGTATGCAAGTGGTTATATTATATTCGATTGGCCTGGGAATATTCGCTTTAGCAGGAATATTCGTATAACTACCAATCATCGGTGGACCCCATAATGTAATTCATTTATTTGATCGAGAAAACGACAAAATATTTTATTAAAATAACTAAGTTTTAATTGCTGATATCGTTGAACTACCTTTAAGAGTAAAAGTACAAGAATAATACGCAGGTCGTATAGTAAGACACCTGTGATTGATTATCGATGCTTATGTGAGAAGTCACTCAACTTTGATTCCATTATCATCGATTAATAATATGAATTATTATAATGATAATGACGCTTTTTGTTTTATTCAGATTATTAACGTAATAAAATGTAAACATCTTTTTATATAAAATAGAATACTTTATTAAAGTTATTCTATAAATAGTAATATATTATATTTTATTATGCATAGTGTTGCATAGTGTTTTGCATAGTATTGCATAGTGTTTGCATAGTAAAATGTTTTTATATAAATAGAATATATTATATTTTATTTAAAAGATTTTTCTTTAAATATGGACCGCCGATTAAAGTAAATCAATCTGAACCGCTCATGGATTAGTTACTATGCATTCCATTTTCCTATAAATAAAGCTCATTCCTTCATTATTTTCTTACGAATTCATTGAAACTCTAGAGAGAGAAATTATAGAGAGAAGCTATAGAGAGAAAATTATAGAAAAGAAGAAGAGTATTCTCGCTACTTCACTACTTCTATATTCAGCCTTTTTTACTAGTAAGGGGTGTTATTCTTTCTTCTTCGAAGAGAACTTCATTATTCCATTCATTATTATTCTGTTGAATAACTCTCGTAAAAGTGGTATACCCTATACATAACCTGTATATGCGACATACCCTATACTTGGTGAAATCCTTATGTTATTCCATTCATATTTATTCTGTTGGAATAACCTGTATACGCGGTTTACCCTATACTTGGTGACATTCTTCTATTATTCGCATTGGAACATCCTGCGTCAGGTGTTTTACACCTAATTCGTTCCGCCTTTTATTATTCTCCGTTGGAACATCCTCGCTCATGTGTTTTTACACCCGACCGGGTTCCGCCTTTTTATCATTCTCCGCTGAATATCCTATCTCATGTGTTTTACACCGATCCGGGTTCCATCTTTATTATTCTGGTTGAACATCCCGTCTTGTGAATTTCACCGACTCGTTCCGTTATTATTATTCTCATTGAATAACTCGCTCATGCGCGGTACCGCATGCACGGTGATTTCTTTTGTTATTCCATTCTTTATTATACCCAAATGTTAAAACTTTGACTTCTATACTCCATGAAATTAGTGGAATATCCTTGATATTTCATGTTTCATCCAAAGATCTTTTCATGGAAATATTCTTCCCATCATTCTTGAATTTTACTCTACAAAACAAGATCATGTCGACAATTTTAGACGTTAATAATTCATGGATTAAATAATTCTTGAACTTGTTTTATTGAATTATTAGGTCATTGTCATCATGCTCATGATATATCATGTTATCTTTGGCTTACGCAATAGATGAACTTAGTATTATTATGACCAGGATCATTCTAAGATAATCATGGCTTGTTATAAATGATGTGATAAAAGTCCTCGTTGGCCAGTAATGCAAATGATGGATAGTTTTGGTATGATTATGACCAGGGTGATTCGGTATAGTCATGACCATTGATAATTTGATGAAAATCCTCGACCGTGGTACAGAATGATTAGATGTGGTGGTTTATTTATTGTCGAGTCTCAAATAAAAATTGATGAAAACCTTTTAAAACCTAAAAGATAGTAGACTTTATTTTCTACTCAACTTTTTAATGGATCGCATATTCAACAGCAGCTTAAACCGTTGTTCATTGTATTTTATCGCTTAACACCGTCAAGGCTAATGATAATTTATTCTACATTATCTTAGTCATAATATTTCTTCTCGGCTATTTGAGCTCACCTTTCTTTCACTCGTTCTCTTCAAAGAAATGAGAACATAGCCGGGACGAAGCCTGAAACGGAGTAATGGTCCGTAGGATAAGATTAGTAGTCCTCACTATTCTCGTGAAATAGTGTGATAATAGTTGTAATGAGGACTCCTTTTGAGTTTGTATAATATCTAGTAGACAAAATTTGTATTCAAACTCACGCTTTATGTCGATTGTATACCTTACGCTTATATTAGTAAGTTGTATTTGAATTTATGTACCATGTAAGTGGCGACCCAAGATGGGTGACGATACCTAATTTTGGGGCGCCACATGACATTCGTTGTCGAATATCTTTAAATTTGTGAGTGCAAAGATGAATTATTGATGAATATCTTTGGCTCAGTAATGCAAAGATGACTTGTTGTTGAATATCTTTAAATTGTAGTGTAAAGATGAATCGTTGATGAATATCTTTGGCCCTGGTGCAAAGATGAATTTATTAGTATGATTATGAGCGGTGAACCGTGATTTGGTATAACCATGATATTTGATGTTTCGTAAAGACAAAAGTGATGAAAATTATCTTCGTTCCCGGATGAGAAGAGGAATTTAGAATCACAATTATGATTATGAAGTTATTCATATGATTGTGGAAAGGAACTGTTGATTGATGTTACAGGATAAAATATTGTCAGGTGGACTTTAACGCGAGAAGACAATAGACTTTATAGTCTATTCGACTCTTTTAATGGATTGCTCGTTCACCGCAACTATGGTTGAAAAGTTTTATCATCTACCATATGTTCTAAATCTCCGATTTATTATCGATGAAGACTATTGATAATTTATTTATCTTTAGTCATAATATTCTTTATCGAGCTAGTTGTGCTCACCCTTTTGTTTCACAATTCCTTTCGAATAATAAAAGTGTAGTATGGGTCGAGCTGGGGATAGCGAGGGAATAGAATGGTGGTCTATAGATGTTGAGGGTGAGGTGAATTTAACTTGAAGGGTGTTTTGCCACTATCACACAAGATGTCTTATGACATACAACCTCAGTCATCATAAGACATGGTTGTGCTCATCCACTTCTTGAGTATATTTACAAGCACTACCTATATAATCTTGGTGTTTGTTTGGAGTATAATACCCAATTAGAGACAAAGTGAGATAATGATATGTCAAGAGAAGACTCACCATTGGGAAGAATATGATAGTAATCTTCTCATTTTTCTTTAGGGGTCTATTAATCAACCAAGGATAATTCTCGTGGCTATATGATATCTACCATAACCTAAAAGCATGGCCTCCATGTATGAAGGTTTCCTTGAGCACTTCCCAAAGATTCTAATTTCTAAAACAGCTTTTGACTATACCTTTATGTAAGGTGTCATTGTGACGTGGTATGCAGTTGGTATATAGTTGTATCCAAACTCACAAAGATATGTGTTTGTTGTATTTTGCATGACAATTGTTGTAATAAAGTTGTAGTTGTTTTTCGTACCATATATTTGGCATGACTCGAATGGGTTGGATGGAATGGACCTATTTTGGGGGCGCCACACTGGTATCGAGCCATAAGTAAAGAGGCTGAGCCTCTCACCGGTGACTTCACTTTTATGGGGGATGCACCGGCTTTATCTCCGTAGGGACACCATTTTATTGTGGCAAACCGACAGTACCATTGGAGGTCTTGTCAGGTTGAAGCACCACAGGGGTCACAGATTGGTATCGAGCTTAGGGATATGATCTCCAAGCGAGATCGGGGAATAGAACTAGGAGGGGAGAGATGAATAAATCCTTCGCTAGTGTGTCCTACCTAAGCTTATTTGTCGGTCACCATAATATCGGGATATTATGTGATATGTTAATTTGTTAAATTAACCCTTATTTTGAAGTCAGATTCTAGAATGATATCCAAAATACGAGAGATGAAAGAATGGAGAAATCATGATGATGGGGGATAGAATCGAAATGAAAACAAGGTATTCTCAACTCTTTGAAATACTGTGTACGTAAATTTCGAGGACGAAATTTCATAAGGAGGGAGATTGTAAGACCCTCGAATTTTATGAAATAAATGTATTCAATTTTTTAATTACTATTCATGAGTTACTATTCATGAGTTACTATTCACGATTCTTATTACTATTCATGAGTTACTATTCACGAAGTTACTATTCATGAGTACTATTCATGAAGCATGATAATTTTTTTTTTTTCGTAAGAAGGCATTACTCAATAATTGTTACAAGAATTATCGCTCAATATTTTATTTTATCGATTCAATAATTACTACGCTGATATTTTATATTATTGTTGTTTCAATAATTGTCACGACAAGATTTTCCATTATCTGAGCAATAATTCATATTATCCTGAATAATATTATTGATAACATTATTGGCAATGCCTAGAAAGTTCTGTCTAAGGAGAGGTTTGGTCACCTAATCATGCTACCAATAAGGAGAAATTCTTATTGAAAGCCCCTCTTTCTGGAACTACTGTTTTGCCAAAGATCTTGTGATTCTCGTAATATTATTTGTGAATAATTAATTATTGATTTATATGATGAGGAAAATATTGATTTTATGTGGATATAGATGGAGAAAATTTTTAATGTGACAATTGTTGAAAATTAATATTTTATCTTTTTCCGATAAAATAATTCATTTAAATATATTATTTTAATAATATAATAATTGTGATATTTTTACAATGAATGTGGGATATATGAGTATACGAGGAGGAAGAGTATTTTGTGGCATTAAATGATTAACACATGTTTTGTGTGTCTGTGGACCCCATTTCTTGAATCAAATTTGATTATAAATTTGTAAAATCGCTTGGTTTGTGGATTTCGGTCCAATTTTGTTTGGAATTTGGAAAAACTTTCTTCGTAAAGTTGTAGAGAATTGAATTTCCTATAAAGAATTACTTAGATTCAATTTTTTGATAAAAGAGCTATTTATTGTGAATTATTGAAGTTTGATTATATCTAAAAATTGATTTTGGAGTTTAAATTATTTTTGTTAGAAAACGCGTTTTTGTATTTTTTGGACATCATTAACATGTGTGGCTGGTGTTTTTTTGACCAAAAGGTGGGCTAAGGAAAATTTGTATAATTATATTAATATTATATTCAATTTTCTTTTTGGTGTTCTAAGCAATTTCCTATAAATAGGGTGCTTAGGTTAGAATTGAAAATCACACCAAATCAAGTTTTCTCTCTATATTATCGAGTGTATTCTTGTGAGTATTTTGAGTATACTTTGAGTATTGCTATACGGTGCAAGTTCGTTTCAGTACGTTATTCCAATCGGGCATCGCTTTCTTTTGAGGTAAGGGATAGTAAGGGATTTTAAGGGTTATTATGTTTTTAGTTTCAAAATTTTTCTGAACCTTCAAAATTCTGGAAAAATTTGAAATGATATTTTGATGAGTTTTGTAGAGTGTGTCCAAAATGGAGATTTTTGGATGTATAGATTAGGAGTTATGGATTTTATGAGAAAAGACTATTTTAAAAGTAACTATTTATAACTCCTTGTGATTAAATCCAAAATTGATGAAATTTTTATTGGGAGTACATCTATATAATATCAAGATACCGTAAATTTTAAAATTGTTGGATAAAAGTATAATTTATGATAAATGTTTAAATATTCGGTGGTTTTGGCCATATAAAAAATAGTAAATGAATTTTTAAAATTTAGAGAAAAATATATGTTCAATATGTGACTATGTTATGCTAAATCCCGGAAAAAGAAATATTTTTAGAACTGATTTGGTATTTTTCATGAAAATGTTCTAGTTATGAGTAAATGAATTAAATATGTTATGTGAAGTAAGAAAATTGGAAAATATGATTTATTGGCTTGAGAATCATATATGAGATATATGCAGATTTTTATGAGGGTTTTGGTTAATGATGATGAAATCTTATGAGTTTGGCATTTTTAGATGATTAAATGCATTAATTATTAAAGTGTAAATAATTGGATTAAATTATTTATAAGTTTTAGAAATGATTAAAATATTATTGTAATATTAATAATATTAGATTATGAGATTTCTAAGTAATTTATAACATTTGGATTAAGGTGTTATAAATATGGATATGAATTTTATTATGAAACTTTATCTTTTCGTAGTCGAGGTTACTTATGCACGATACTAAGACTTATGCATTTATCATTTGGTATTATTCACGACAAATTGGTTTCTTCTCCGACCAAATTATCGTTGATTTATTAATCTTACTCTTGAAATTAAAACCATGTTTTGATTATATTGTTTTATATAACATTCTTATAACCCTAATGATGATATTTCTCTTTGACTTGAGTGTAAAGATGGGTAGATTATTGGTATGATCGTGACCATAGGTTCTCTTTGGCCAAGAGTGCAAAAGTTGAATTGTTGGTGGTATGATCATTAATTATCAATTTACAATTGAATATTTTTAGCTTAAGTGCAAAGGTGAATTGATCAACATGGTTATAATTATTGTTATATAACTTCAAATGATTATGTATTTCTTTGATATATGAATATCTTTGGCTCGTAGTGCAAAGATGACTTGTTGATGAATATCTTAGCTTTTGTTGGTGCAAAGATGAATTATTGATGAATATCTTTTGCTCGTGCAAAGATGACCTTTGTTGTTGAATATCTTTAGCTTTGTAGTGCAAAGATGAATTATTGATGAATATCTTTGGCTCGTAATGCAAAGATGACTTTGTTGTTGAATATCTTTAGCTTTGTAGTGTAAAGATGAATCGTTGATGAATATCTTTGGCCCGTGGTGCAAAGATGAATTTATTAGTATGATTATGAAATGTAAACTGTGATTTGGTATAACCATGATATTTGATGTTTCGTAAAGATAGGTGGTGAAAATTATCTTCGGTCCCGGATGAGAAGAGGAATTTAGAATCACAATTATGATTATGAGTTATTCGTATGATTGTGGAAAGGAACCGCTGATTGATGTTACAGGGGATAAAATATTGTTGGTGGACTTTTAACGTGAGAAGACAATAGACTTTATAGTCTATTTGACTCTTTTAATGGATCGCTCGCCCTACGTAAAACTATGGTTGAAAAGTTTTATCATCTACCATATGTTCTAAATCTCGATTTATTACCGATGAAGACTATTGATAATTTATTTATCTTTAGTCATAATATTCTTTATCGAGCTAGTTGTGCTCACCCTTTTGTTTCACAATTCTTCGGTAATAAAAGTGTAGTTTGGGTCGAGCGTGGGATAAATGAGGAATAGAAATGGTGGTCTATAGATGTTGAGGGTGAGGTGAATTTAACTTGGAAGGGTGTTTTGCCACTATCACACAAGATGTCTAACGACATACAACCTCGTGTCATCATAAGACATGGTTGTGCTCATCCACTTCTTTGAGTATATTTACAAGCACTACCTATATAATCTTGGTGTTTGTTTGGAGTATAATACCCAATTAGAGACAAATGGAGATAATGATATGTCAAGAGAAGACTCACCATTGGGAAGAATATGATAGTAATCTTCTCATTTTTCTTTGGGGTCTATTGGGTCAACCAAGGATAATTCTGTGGCCATATGATATCTACCATAACCTAAAAGCATGGCCTCCCATGTATGAAGGTTTCCTTGAGCACTTCCCAAAGATTCTAATTTCTAAAACAGTTTTTGACTATACCTTTATGTAAGGTGTCATTGTGACATGCTACAGTTGGTATATAGTTGTATCCAAACTCACAGCATATGTGTTGTTGTATTTTGCACGACAATTGTTGTAATAAAGTTGTAGTTGTTTTTCGTACCATATATTTGGCGACTCAGAATGGGTTGGATGGAATGGACCTATTTTGGGGGCGTCACACGCTAGGTGTAAAGACAATCCCCTCGGGCGTACTTGCTCAGGTAACAAAGGCCCCGAAACAAGACTAGTCACCATGTATACCCCTTTTTTTTATTTTTTTTAGCCTATATATTCCAAATATTTTCCCCCCAAACTCGAGTTTATGTATAAATTCAGTCTTCACTAGCTATTCAAATTGTCCCTTCATTTCACTAGCAATCATCCTTTAGAACTCTATTATCTAACCACTTAAACTATTATAGCCAACATGGTCGTTTTCAAAGTGCTTTCCTATAATATCAGTGTCAAACAGATAAAGATTCAATTTATGTCAAGAAAATCATATTACTGACTCAACAATCCTTACTAGACTTCTTCATGCAATTCTAAATTCATCATGGGTCCCCGAATAAACGCACTAACAAACGCTGGAATTATCATGCAATCCTAAATGCAATGTTTAACTAACAATAACAATCCAAATCCACAAACTAATAACAAACTACAACTTCGAAAATAAAACTTAACTACCCCCAAACTAATCTAGAGCAATGTCCTCATGCGAAAATATAGCAGAATAAAACAGAGGACTTCCTTGACGAACTTATTCCTCGGGTGGAGCATCCTCATCCTCGCTCATCTCTTGATCAGAAGGGGGAAATACTGGCAGAACAGGAGCAGTTGGGAAATGGCTAAGTTGAACACTTGGATGTGATTGACTGGCCAGTCGATTGGTGCATTACAATGCGAAAGAATTGGTCAACTAAAAATTTAAATATCACGTCCTGACGTTCTGACAAGCGCACATTCTGGGACTCCATATTGTAAAACTAGCCATCTATCTCCCACTGGACTGCTTCGGGAACCACACCACGATGAGTTGCTGTAGATGGGCCATAAGTAGGTGGAGTCTGAGGTGGTGGGGCTTGTGTAGGTTCAACTTGGGGAATTATGAAACCCAATCCCCTAGGGTGATTTGCCCCACCTGTCCACACTTTATACCTGCTGATCAACTTGTGGTCCAACACAGGCATAGGCGTTTGAATCATCTTATCCGATTTCCATTTTACCCCAAACTTGGCACATAGAACACAAATTAATGAAGGATGGGGTAAACCTCCTGTGGTTCCACCTCGAGATGCTCGGAGAATGGATCTGATTGGATCACGTGGTACATCTATTTTCAAGCCTTGGATAATGGAATATAGCAAAGACCGCTTCTTTCTTTGGTGATATGCCTCACATGTGTACATGGCGTGAGTTTAACACGATAAAGGCATACCATGCCTTCCCATATAGAAACGAGGTGAGAATGGGGAAAGGTCATGCTTGCCATGCTCATGCATTGTCCATATGGTGCCCAGTTGACACAGCTCACGTATTATCTTCTCATAGTCTGGACCTTGACTCAGAAGACCGGGCATATTCGTCGTTAAGATCTTCTAAATCCATTTGATAGCACCCATTTATGTTCTCTTCTCTGATTTCTATGGTTTTTCCCCTGACAAACACTTCATAGTGATAGTGTTCTGGAACGTTGGCATAGAATTCTTTCATGACTACGATCACTGCTGGGTCAGGTTGTTTGGTGAGGGAGAACCAGTTTTGCTCAGCAATCATCACTGCTATTTCTCCATCCTTGGTTTGATCGGGACGTAGACCACGTTCGGGGACTAATGAGCGGGTGGCCATCTTATTGTAGCGTTCATGTGCCTCGGCGGAGATAAACCGGCGGCTGTCAAATCACGGTGGAGCCGAGGCAGAACCGGACTCGTCTCCACGTTGTCTCTTTGAAGACATGTCAAAAAATCTGCAAGAAATTCACAAGACATGTATTAGAATCAGGCAGGACTCTAATATGTATAATCAGTACTTTGAGACTACCCCAAACTTTCCCAATAAGTGGACGGTTGTATCATGGTTGTGGGTGTAGTGAGATACATCATAGTATGGAAGCATCAATTGCATCCGAGTAATCTCATTCTATATCTCATGAGACCTAATTGGTTAAAGAGTTCATGGTAGCGATCAAATAGGCAATGCATGTATATAGTTGGCAAATCAAAATACTCATTGAAACACACCCTAAGTAAGTGTGCAAGTGAATTTAGAGTAACGATATGGTTGTATGTGGAACTTTAGCCATTAGGATTGAGTCAGGAAAAACATCAAACACCTTGTAGGCAATTCTTATTGTACTTGTAACACTTTCAATTGTCTAACAATTCAAATCCCCAAACATGCAATTACCATGGATAGACATAGATATGTTATTCGGAATTCAGTAGTGTCATACGTAGGGAAGAAGGAGTAGAATTAGATCGGGAAAAACATATACATACCTTGGATATGGAGTGGGAGATCAAGTTCACCAAGAAGAAAGTTCAATGCAATATCACAATGTGTAACTAGTAAATCGTGGAGGTTATGTGAATGAGAACGAGGCGGAAGTTATAATTAGGTGACTGGGAAAAATTTAATTTTTGGACGTGTGCAACAGTTACAAATATGAGACAGGTATTATGCAGAATTGGAACCAACTTAGGACTCTTAACACGACCCCTGTATTGCTTCAGGGGTTGTAGAGATGGAGTGGCGCTAGGCTATTTGAGATCACGATGAGCCGAGGTAGAAGTTCTAGCGGCGGGGCCGAGGAACACTTGTCCGAGAGCGCCGGGGCCCTGTGTGGCAGGGGCTGGTATGTTGGACTAGCGTCGGGGCGTTGTGGCATGCTTAGAGATGAGCGCCGGGGAGCTAAAGGTTGTTTGCACCTCATCGATGCTTAAGCGCAAGGCAATCATGGCTATGTTTGTTGAGCGCCAAGGCGCCGGCATCGCCTTTGGCTTGTCCTTTTTCAAACTTGCAACTTACACTCGGGAGCAAGGAGTGTAATGTTAAGGCTATGCACTAGTATAAACTTACAACTAAATATAATTTGGAAATTATTTTTAATAACAACTAATTTAATCAAGTAAATCAAAATAAGTGAAAATGCTTGGGTTGCCTCCTATAGCGCTTGGTTTATAGTCGTCACCACTCTTCCGTGTTGCTCAATTGGTCATTTGGATCGGAGAGGTACTTGGACCGTAGCTTGACGTTCGATGGGTCCACTCAATAATGTTTCAGACGCGTTCACCGACCTTGAATGTACGCTTTGAGTTCGGTTCCTCGACCTCAATGTTTCCGTGTGGAGTGATGATATAATCACGAATGGCCCGGACCACCGGATTTCAATTTCAGAAATAAACGCAAGCGTGAGTTGAATAAGAATACTTGTTGGCCTTGGCTCAAATGTTCTAATGAGAATTTTTTATCGTGCGGAAGCTTTGACTTTTCCTTTGTAGAGCTTAGCGTTTTAGTAGGCATTGAACCGAATTCGTCCATCTCGCTCAACCGCAGTAACCTTTTCTCACCACGCTTCTAGATCAAAGTTCGGTTTCCGAATGGCCCAAAGGTGCCTCGTGTTCTAGCTCGACCGGGAGGTGACACGCCTTTCCAAATACCATTCTGTAAGGTGACATGCCGATCAGATTTTTGTACGTTGTTCGATAGGCCCATAGAGCATCGTCAAGACGCAATGACCAATCTTTTCATGACGGATTTACCACCTTTTCGAGAATCCGCTTAACCTCCCTAGTCGACACCTCCGCTTGGCCATTCGTTTGTGGATTGTACGCAGCTGCAATTTTGTGACGAACCCCATACTTTACAAGCAATTTTGTGAACTGCTTGTTATAGAAGTGAGTCCCCTCATCACTTATTATCGCTCTCGGTGTCCCAAATCGGGTGAAGATATTTTTCTTTAAGAATCGGAGAACAACGTTGGCGTCATTTGTGGGTAAAGCTGGGGCTTCTACCCATTTCGAAACATAATCGACCGCCAACAAGATGTACTGATTATTAAAGGAAAATGGAAACGATCCCATAAAATCGATTCCCCACACGTCGAATAGTTCAACCTGCAGAATTGTGTTGAGTGGCATTTCATTGCGCTTGGAGATGTTACCTACGCATTGGCACCGATCATACTTTAGCACATAGAGGTAAGCATCTTTAAATATCGAAGGCCAGAAAAATCCTGATTGTAGCACTTTTTGCTGTTCGATCACTGGAATAATGACCTCCGAATCGAGGAGTGGCAATGGCCTAATATGTCATCCATTTCTTCATGAGGCACACAACGCCTTATCATTTGATCTCGCATGCCTTAAATGTAAAATGGTTCGTCCCAATAATATTGCTTCACATCGTGGAGGAACTTCTTTCGTTGTTGTGAGGTCAAATTCGATGGTAACACTTTGGCAACCATGTAATTCACATAGTCAGCATACAAGGGCAATATTGTGGTTACCCTGAACAGCTGTTCATCCAGAAATTTTTCATTGATCAGTATGTTGTCTTCCTTCTCTACCTCTGCGTTTTCCAACCGAGAAAGATGATTCGCCACCTGATTTTCTGTACCCTTTCTGTCCCGGATCTCCAGATCGAATTCTTGTAACAACAGTACCCACCGTATCAAACGCGGTTTTGCATCCTTCTTCTCAATCAGATATTTAATGACAGAATGATCAGTGTAGACAATTACCTTGGTGCCAATAAGATACGCTCTGAATTTGTCGAAGGCAAACACCACTGCAAGTAACTCTTTTTCGGTGGTTGTGTAGTTCAACTGGGCATCCGTCAACATCTTACTAGAGTAGTAGATAATGTGAAAAATCTTGTCGTGACGTTGACCCAACATCGCTCCCATCACAGTAGTCATCAAGGCCGCACATCAATTCAAACAAGAAAGACCAATTCCAAGCGCCATAATGATTGGAGCAGAGACCAACTTCTTCTTTAATACCTCAAATGCCTCGATACATGACTGATCCATTTTGAACGGAACATCTTTCTCCAAGAGGGAATATAAAGGTTTCGAGATTTTGGAAAAATCTTTAATGAAGTGTCTATAGAAACCTGCATGTCCCAAGAAGCTTCGTATTCCCTTCACAGATTATGGAGGAGGTAATTTCTCAATCGTTTCTATCTTTGCTCTATCGACCTCTAATCCGGATGCGGAAACCTTATGTCCCAGAATAATCCCTTCTTGCACCATAAAGTGACATTTTTCCCAGTTAAGCACCAGGTTAGTTTCCACACATCTTTTTAACACCAAGATCGATTTCTTCAAACACAAGTCAAAACTATCATCGAGAACACGTAGAAGTCATCCATAAATACTTCTAAATTTTGTTTGACCATATCGGAGAAGATTGCCATCATACATCGTTGAAAGGTCGCTGGCGCATTACATAAACCAAAAGACATACGCCGAAATGCAAACGTACCGTATGGACATGTGAACGTGGTCTTTTTTTGATCTTCCGGAGCTATGGCAATTTGATTGTACCTTAATATCCATCCAAAGCAGACATGAGAATTGATGTCCCGCTAACTCGTCCCAACATCCGATCAATGAACGACAATGGAAAGTGATCCTTGCGCGTGGCTTTATTCAACTCAAGGTAATCCATACATACTCTCCACTTTCTTGAATACAGTCGGGATGAGCTCATTAGCTTCATTCTTCACCACTGTCATACCCCCTTTCTTCGGTACGCACTGTACAGGACTTACCCACGAACTGTCTGAGATTGGGTAAATAATACCGGCATCCAACCATTTTATGATCTCCTTTTTCACCACATCTTTCATAATTGGGTTCAGCCTTCTTTGCATCTCAATGGTTGGTTTTGACCCCTCTTCCATTAAAATCTTATGGATACAGAAAGATGGGCTAATACCTCGAATATCCGCTATAGTCCACCCAATCGCTGTTTTGAACTCTCGCAAAACCCGTAGCAATTTTTCCTTTTGGGTGTCAGTTAATTCTATCAAAATAATCACTGGTAAAGTCGAATCCTTCCCCAGATAAGCATACTCAAGATGAGAGGGAAGTGGCTTTAATTCCAACACTGGTGGCTCTTTTATCGAGGGTTTGCACTTTTTACCTTCCGTTTCGTGCCTATCAAAGGTGTCAAATGGTTGATTATTTTTCTGGTAGAATGTTGCTGTATCTAGCCATTTGATCTGCTCAATGTCCTCATCAATACCATAGTCGCCTATTCCAAACAACATAGATTCTATCGGGTCCTCTGAGTAGTTTCCGTAAAACTTGTGATTAACTAACTCATTCATTAAATCCACCCGTAAACACTCACCTTTTTCCTTTGGATAAGCGATTGATTTAAACACATTAAAAGTGACCTGCTGATCTTCAACTCGCATCATCAATTCTCCTTTACAGACGTCCGATCAATATTCTCCCTGCTTGCTAAAAATGGTCGCTTAGAGAATGATGGGAATTTCGTTATCGCTTCTTCACAATCCAAGATAACGAAAATCATTTGGGAAGATGAATTTATCCACTCTTACTAATACGCTCTTCAACGATACCTCGTGGATATGTAATCGATCGATGGCGCGCCAAAAATAAAATCGATATTTGCGGTTTTGGTGCCTTGAGCCCAAACCGATCGTAAACCGATAATGGCATTAAATTAATATCGCCCCAAATCACATAGTGCTCTCCCGAAAACCGATTACCAATGTCGATTTTAATAGTAAAACTACCGGATCTTTTAACTTCGGGAGGAAACTTGTTCGGATAATTCTACCAAGATTTCTTGCTTAAGCGCCATCGTTTCAAAATCACCCGCTTCCTTTTCTTTGACAACACATCCTTCATGAACTTAAGCGTGAGCTTTCAAAGATTTGTTCTAAAGCTTCGGCAAATGGGATGTTGATATGTAATTGCTTGTAAATATCCAAAAATCTTGAAAACCGCTTATCTAACTTGGATTTACAAACCTCTACGGATCATGATATTGGCGGCATTGTAATAGTTGGTTCCGGTGCATTCTCGCTTATGATTTCCTCTTTATCTTTCCGGCTTCCACAACTTCTTCTATTTCATTTATCGATTGTCCCCTTTTCCTTATCCTTGATTGCTTCTTGCAAATCCTTCCCATCGCGAAAAATTCTGACCTTGCAATGCTCGTTTTCACCTGCGATTTATTTCAGTATCACTCGGGAGCGTTCCTAGTGGACGGTTATTCAATGCATGTGCTATTTGCCCCACTTGATTTTCCAAATTCTTTAACGATCCCCCATGGCTTTGCAAAGTAAGCTCTACTTGATTCAATTTCTTATCTTGTTCCTCGTTCTTTTTGTCAGAAGCTCTAATGAATTTTTCCAAGGCTTCTTCCAAACTTGATTGCCTCTCTGGTTGTTGAGTTTGATTTTGAAATCCGGAGGTGTTTTGTTGTCTAGGTGGTTAAGCTGCAGCTTGATTGTTACTCTATGAAAACCCCGGATGATTTCACCAACCTGGATTATATGCATTTTGAGTAGGATACGGTTGAGTTGATCGATTATAGCTTCCTACGAACTGTGCTGATTCAGAATTTATGGCACTTTGATCCATAGCATGACTCCCAGCACACAATTCACAAACCATTGCTACCTGTTGTGCGGTTTGTGGTCGCCATATTTCCATATGCTTAGCTATTGCAGACACTTAAGCTGTTAATGCTGTCATCGCATCCACTTCATACTTTCCCGAAGCTTTCGAAGGATTAGACCTAGTAATGGGCCACTGATAATTGTTTGTGGCCATTTGAAAGTAGTATGCACACAAGAAAATCATGTTTGATGATAAAGCATATACTTTGTAACAATCTTATTCATTTATTAATAAAAAGTATTAATTTATTAAAGGCTTTTAATTATCTACATGATGCTGTTTTATAATATGTGATAAACCCATAGTTTTAAGCAATGCTTTTAGAATAATGATGATGATCATTCTAATGAGATCTAAATTCTTAGAAAGCTTAAAACTAAAATAGTTCCCAATCATTGGATTACTAAATTGGGGATTAGTGAATCCGGATAGATTGGTACATACGTTGCTTCGCTTCAATGGATGAGGATGATTGATCTCACGATCATTTGTGTGAGACACTAAAACAAGTATGTAGGTGCTTATTAGAAATAAGTTCAATTTGACGTGGCTCGCTAAGGAATACCTAATGGAGTTTTACTTGCCACAATAGGAAATTCTGTAGTGATAGTAGTACAAGTGATCCTTGGACTTGAGATCATCATAGTATCTTGTGTATGATGAGTTATACTTTGACTTATTCCTTAAGACCCTTAGGGTATATCAAAGGGTATGCTTGGGTATAATAAGTTGTACATGGAGATAATGTATGATCAATAAAGAATCTACCACTTCTATTAAAAGAAGAGAAATGTCCTATGTGATTCGATAAATGACAACCCAGTAGTCCTTGGCCAAGGCAGAATGAAATTAGAAAGGAGTTTCTAATTTGCATTATTTGGAGTTGTGCATTTTGTTAGGTTTGTAATATTCAAGAACGCAATCAAATTGCATAAATAAGCGGAAACGTGTAAAAATCAGAGTTTAAAAATTTTTACAAACCATATACCCGGATCACCTCCAATCCTTTTCGCGTTCAACTTGAATCCACCGGGTTTGGTTCCTTCCTTTGATCAACGTTAGCCAACCAAGTGTTTGGCCTCTAGAGGTGATCCACCAAGGAAGAAGAAGGATTTAAGAAGATGGGTGGTTGGCTAAACCCTAGTTTTTCTATCTCTATAGAAAAAAAAACGTACTCTCTAACCATTGGAATTATTACATATATCGATATCTGATATAAGACTCCTCTTATAAAGATATCAAGTAACCCTATTAAAAATAAGGTATTATTTAATTAAACCCCTTTAATTAAATGGGCTCCCTAATCTTATTAGGGATAATTAATTAAACTCCTTTAATTAATTTTCCTCCTAATCCTATTAGGAATAAATGAGAGTACTTATATTAAATTAATTCCTAAACTCTTTTAGAAATTAAAATAATAATAATTGTAATAATATTAATAAGACTCCTCTTATTAATTTATATTTAATATTTCTAAAATATTAAATAATAAATATTAAGCCATTTAATTTATTCTATCACCATAGATTAAATTAAATATACTTAACATATGATTACGATTATGCCATTAACTTCTTAAATAATTATTCTTCCTTTTATGGTGTGACCTTTTAGGTTCTCCATATTAAACCTATTGTGAATAAATCAATTAGAACAATTCTAATCTTATTTAAATAAATAAATTAAACAATTAATTTATTTAAATAAATAATATTTATTCTACAATAGGGATAAGCCTCCCTAGCGATCAACGACTTTCCAGATAATATAGATTTCAACATTAATCATAAAAGAACCTTTGAGTAAATAGTTATCGATAATTCAATCCTTCTACCATACAATGTCCCAATTAAATATAAGACATGAAATTACTATCAAGTCTTATTTTATTTAATTATATGTATTTCGATCCTTAAATGCATAACTCCAAATAATGCAAATTAGAAACTCCTTTTTAATTTCATTCTCGCTGCCAAGGACTCTTTGGGTTGTCATTTATCGAATCACATAGGACATTTCTCTTCTTTTAATAGAAGTGGTAGATTCTTTATTGATCATATATTATCTCCATGTACAACTTGTTATACCCAAGCATACCCTTTGATATACCCTAAGGGTCTTAAGGAATAAGTCAAAGTATAACTCATCATACACAAGATACTATGATGATCTCAAGTCCAAGGATCACTTGACTACTATCACTACAGAAATTCCTATCGGACAGCAAAATAAAACTCCATTAGGTATTCCTTAGCGAGCCACGCTCAAAGAACTTATTCTCTAATAAGCACCTACATACTTGCTTTAGTGTCTCCACACAAATGATCATGAGATCAATCATCCTCATCCAATGAGCAAGCAACGATGTACCCAATCTATCCGGATTCACTAATCCCCAATTTAGTAATCCAATGATTGGGAACTATTTTAGTTTTTAAGCTTTCTAAGAATTTAGATCTCATTAGAATGATCATCATCATTATTCTAAAAGCATTGCTTAAAACTATGGGTTTATCACATATTATAAAACAAAGATCATGTAGATAATTCAAAGCCTTTAATAAATTAATACCTTTTATTAATAAATGAATAAGATTGTTACAAAGTATATGCTTTATCATCAAACATGATTGGCTTGTGTGCATACTACTTTCAATCTCCCACTTGCACTAAAGCCAATCACCATTGATCTTATACTCTTCTTCTCTAAGTGACGATTATCCTCGCCATTGGATAAGCTTTAGTTAATGGATATGTAATGTTGTTCTTAAGAGTCCACCATCTCTATAGTGATTTCCCATCTTCAATGATTCTAATAATCAAATGAAAGTGCCACAACACATGTTTAGATCCAAGATGAGACTTAGGAACTATTCCTAGTTCTCAGAATGAACTTTTAATCCAAACAATCAACTTGCGCCTTCAGCTTATAGCTATATACTTTGTCTTTATCACTAAACCAAAGAACTCTTTCTTTGTTTGGAACCTTTCCAATTCACTACACCACTGCTCAAGGTAACCCTTTACCTTAAAGTGAATTTTTCGTCGTCTTGATCCGTCTCGAAAAAACTTGAGTCTCATTAAGCCCTCTAGTTTTAATTAAGACCCACCATGAATATGATCACATCCTTAGTGCTCGGTTAAGCACTTTAAGATGTTTTCACCGACTCATAGTGAACTTCTCCATAATATGACCGATCAACATCCGGTCTCAGTACATTTCATTGCATGCATGATTGTCACCATGCGACCTCTCTTTTCGTGAGTCTGTAGGGACTATTAAGAGAGATACACTCCATAGCTCATCGACATGAGACATCTCTTGAGTTTTCCATGCTAAACGACTTTAGCATCAAAAATGAATATACGCTCCTTGGGTTAAGTCGAGCATCCCGTTGTATCTATCTATATAGATTTTATCCCCAATTAAGATACTCTTCCCAAAACCATTCATGGAGGAATGTTTAGACAACTTTATCTTTTCTGATTGTAGCATTGATAAGTTATTCCTCATCCGTAGTATATCATCATATAATATTAGGAATGTCACGGCGCTCCCACTGTCCCTTTTGTACACACTAGAACTCTTACCTCATCGTATGTAACTGGATCATCATCTTCTATGATGTGTACCTCATCATCATCATCATCTATGATGAATCCATACCTCCTAGGTATCTTCGGTACTATTCCAGATTTATGATTCGGTTGTGGTATAATCGGTCTATTTACAGGTTCCTCTTATTTGACTTATAGTGTTTTGTGGTTCTTGAACTCTTCAAGATCTATTATCCTCCCACTAGCCCCTTCAATAATAAACACCTTTATCTTAGAAGGCAGCGTGTTTCGCAACAAACACGTTTTGCTAAGTAGGATTATAGAACATATACCCTAAACTTACTTTAGGATGTCCCACAAATCTGTATTTGTCAAATCTTGTCCCAATCTTATCCTTTGAAACCGCTTTCACATAAGTTGACAACCCTTATCTTAACATACTTAAGATTAGGAATCCTCCCCGTCCCATAACTTTTATAGAGTCTTAGGGCCGGATTTTGAGGTTACCTTTTCGTAGATATGCGTACCATTTCTGGACATGATCCTGAAGGAAACTAGAATGCTCAGTAAAATTATTATGGACCGTACTATGTCCAACAAGGTACAATTTTTCCTTTCGGATACATCAATCAATTATTACGATCGAGGCGGCGTCCCATTATGAGAAAACCATTTGAGATGATCTAGAAACTTATTACACAAGTATTTATTCCTTGATCTAATCAAAGAAACTTAATACATTGCCAATTTGTTTCACTTCTGAATTCTTTGAACCTTTCAAATAATTCACACTTGTATTTTAGCAAATACACACATTCAACTCTTTGAATGATCATCTCCTTTTCTTATACTAGTTTGTTCAATTTACAAAATAATTTTTCACGTAAGTCAAGTATACAAAATCCATTAAATAATCTTTCAGTTCTATACGAAACATTATTATTATAAATAGAACAACAATTGTTCTTAATTATAATACCAAAGATTTCATTGTCCAACAATAAAATGGAAATAATATTTTTAACAAGAATCGGAATACAATAATAACTTATTGACTTAATAGATTTGCTTCAGTAGGCATTGCTAAACTATAAGTTTCTATGGCTAATATGGCAACCTTTGCTACATTTCCGCATATAGATTACTTATATTTGTTTAGCTTTCTACTCGCTTGGTCCCTTCATAAATCTATATTTATGATAACCAAAGCTCAGATCCAATACCCAAGTAGAACCTCGACTTAAAGAAAATTTATTTCAATCATGAACAAAAACTATATTGTAAATCGAAACTTCACTAAGCTTCTTTGGTTAGCCTCTCGCAAGATGCTTCTCGCAGCTTTCTTTCCGTCTGTCCAGTGCTTATTGCGGTGGAAGCAAGCTCCTTTGCTATCCGTGACGCTTTTGTTCTTATTATCCTTTGTCTATGCCTTTCTATTTACCTTTGAATCGCTTCTTCTTTTCGTAAGATCCTTTGGCCCCTACCAAGTAAGACTTGATCTTTCTTGGTTGGAAAGTGACTCTCAACATTTTTCAATATGTTAAGCAAATCAATGAGGCCGATATCTAGCTTGTTCATATGAAAATTCACAACAATTGTGAAAGGAGTCCTGGAGTGAGTGCAAGATCAAATCTTGGCTCAACTCTCCATCCATGACAAAACCAGTTGTCCTAAATGATCAATCAAATTGATTATGTTAAGAACTTTTTGTCTGCATTTTATAGTGCCATTGGCCATTCTAGATCGGAAGAGCTCCTTAGATATCTCGATATCTATCGGTCCTACTTTCCTCACCATCAACTACTTGATGTGCGGGGAATATAGTAGAGCATCCATAGTTTCATGCCGACGCTGAGCTCGTTACTTAATGGATGCGAAAGATCGCCGCATCGAGCCAATCGTGCATCATCTTGCCACTTTCTAAAAGTAGCAATGACTTCCTCGAGAGGCATTATTCTGCAACTATTCTTGAGGGATAGGCGATTATGACATAAGATAGCTTTTCAGCTATGAGAACTATTCTCAAATTCCTTAACCAATCTGCTTTAATTCGGCCTGGTTAATTTAGCATCTAATATGCTTCGCAGTGATAGTAATTTTAGACATTGTAAAATTCTTTAAATGAATTTGTAATTAACAACATTTTAACATACATTCTTTTATTAATTACCAAAATAAATTAGGTCTTGTTTTAAATTGGTATCTCCCACTATTTTCTTCAAACTATATTACCCTCACTTATATAGTTCGGCAAAATCTAATTAAAGATTAGCTAGTGAGAATAAGGATCCCATTTCAAATGTATATAGCCTTGTGGTGACACAACAAACTATATATAAATAAATAGGTAGACAACTTTTGTCAATTACATCAACTATGCAACTCCTTTTCTTTTTGCTTCTTAGATTATTTTGATCAAGTGGTGGCACATCCGAATCAAAATTATCCAAGTTAAGTCCGACCTAGCACTCCATATATTCAAAAAGAAAAATATCATCCTTGTGGTGACACAACAAAACAATATTGTTCAATTTTCTTTATAAGCATCAAATGTGATAAATTAACATCTTAAATACTTAATACTTGCCTTGTGGTGACACAACAAACTCATATTAAATATTTAATACTCTATTAATTTTATCATGCTAGAAGGCTGACGCTCGATATTCCAAATATCTTTGAACGCTTAGACTTAATATAAAAAATTGAGGGTTTGTTATTAATTTATCTCATCTTTTTTAGCGCATTTATTATATATATATATAAAATACGCGTCGTATATTAATGAACATGCGACATGTTTGTTTGTATATATAATATATATCGTATAAGCATGCACATATAGAATACTATATTCTACCCGGATTGATTATGGACTTTATTTCTAGTTTGGTTCACTAGAGCCACCAAGTGAACCAAAAGGTCAAACCCTTAGGGGTGCAAGAAATAATATTTAAACAGAATATTATTCAAATTTGACGTGTCTTTATTCAAATCCATAACATGGGCTAAGAAAGCTTGACATCCGCTTTTTCAATAAACGAATAGCTTTATGATTAGATATGACGTTGATTGATTTTAATGGTTTAGTTGCTTGAATCCGCATAACAAAGTTGGTTGGGAATATGAAAACTAACAACCTTACGAAAACAATCAATTTTGGCGTGATGAGTAGTTAACCAATCAATCCCTAAAATCACATCAAAAGCAAGTATCTTTAAAGAGATAAGGTCAATGGTAAGGTGATGGTGCCAACTTGAATCAAACAAGATTTATAAACAAAGGATGTGATGAAAGTTTCTCCTAACGGAGTTTCCACAGATAGGTTAAAGTCTAATTTCTCCTGAGTCAAGTTTAAACGTTGAGCACATGCAGAGAGATAAATGAATGGGTAGCACCGTGATCAAGTAAGGTATAAACTTCGCAAGAATTTATAAATAGCTTACCCATGATCACCTCGTTTGGGTTCCTCGTGATTTTGACCAAATACAACAAACGCCTTCCTAATCGCTGACTTTGACTTTTCCGGATAGTCTTTTGAGTCACCGTCCCTCACGAACTAGATTTCGCCAATCGCATAATCTCGAGCGATATGTCCTTCATTTCCACAATTATAGCATACCTTGAACTATTGTGGATGCTTTGACCGATATGTCCCTCTTCCCGCATTTATAGCAAGATACGACCGGTGGTCGCTTCTCTCCCTTAGAACCGATTCTTTGCCAAGACTTGTCGCCTTCACATGGTCGTTGTTAATTCTCCTTTTTTAAAATCTCCTCCCGACTCGCTTCTTCTTTTTCATGGCCATGATTACCACCGTGAGTGGTTACCACTTTTGTCCGTCTGCTTTTCTCCATTTGGTTATCATTATTCATTGATCGCTATCTCTGCACGATCCTCGTCAGTAGTCCTCAAATGACCGTACTTTCGTTATCTCGCCTAATAATTGAGCCCTCATTTATAACATCCGAATAAAGAGAAAATTTATGGGAAATGAGATATCGACGATCGCCGTTTCAAACCTCTAAGAAACATCCGCATCATACGCTCTCATTCTCCACCAAATGAGGTGCAAAACTCGATAACTCGCAAACTTTGCCTCGTCATCGAGACACCGCCATGTTGTTTTGCTCTAATCTAATGAACTCCACTTCCTTCATATGACGAACACTTTCGTGAAAGTATTTGTCATTAAATAGTTTCAAACGCTTCCCAAGACATGCCGAAAGCGTACCGGATGGGTACGCTTCACGCATCTCCCACCAAGAGGTCTCCGCTTCGCCACTTTAACATAAAGGTGGCGAATGGAACCTTCTGTTCTCCGCATCATCCCAAGACATCGAATATCTTGGTAATTTGTTTGACCCATGTTTCCGCCATGATCGGATCTCGCTTTCCTTAAATTCGTGGTCCCAACTCTTTGAATCGCTTGGTCGTGATAACCCGTGAATTGCAATCATTTCTCCTCAGATTTTGAACACGAGTCTCCCTCGTCCGATTTTGCATGAATCGTAAAAAGCTTCTAAACATCCCTCATTCATCATCCGCTCAGGGTGTTGTTCACAGGAGGAACATTGCCACTGCTGTACGCTTCTCCTCGTTGGTGAGTACAAAGGCCTCCATGGTCTCATTTCCATTGTTAATATTCTCAATCGACATTCTCAAATACCGCCATAAAACAAGGGTTAATTAAGGAAATCAATATATCACATAATATCCCTATATACTCGACCAACTAACAAATAAGCTTAGGTAGGACACACTAGCGAAGGATTTACTTCGCCTCTCCTCCTAGTTCTATTCCCCCGATCTCCGCCAGAGATCATATCCCTAAGCTCGATACCAACCGTGACGTCCCCAAAATAGGTATACATCACCCATTCTGAGTTGTCAATACATGGTACGTAAACAACTACAACTTTATTATTACAACAAGAAATCGTGAGTTTGAATACAAATATTATCTTCTGATAATATCTATACTCAAATAAATCCTCATCACATTTATTGATACATTATTTTACAAAATGGTGAGAACTACTAAACAATTCTTTCTAAAACCTTCATTCCATACCCGACTTCGTATTTCGCTTATATTCTCGCCTCCCCGAGAAGAAAAAAATGGAACAAAAAGGAAAAGGGTGAGCTCAACTAGTCCAAGAAAGAATATTATGACTAAGATAATATACAACAAATTACCGTTAGTCTCCAACAGGAAAAATCTAATAGAATACAATAGACAACAAATTTTAAATCAATATTCGCAGCTGAAATAATAATTCATTAGAAGAGTTAAGTAGAGAATGCAAACTACTATCTTCTATATATGAATTTAAAAGTTCATCGCTCATCTTTTATCCTCAGAACATCAATCAATATACATCTCGAATCAAATATTCATCTTTGCACTACTTCACTGTGCCAAAGATATTCATCATTGGTCATGTTCATTTAAACACTGCTCATCTTTGCACTACGGGCCAAAGATATTCTTCAAATCATTCATCTTTGCACTACAGCCAAAGATATTCCATAATATCATCATTTAAGACCGAGGATGATGAAAATATTTTTTTAAAGAAACGAATCCAAAGAAAAGAAAATGACAAGGATTAAGGATTAAGGATTCATACTTTATTTTATCCATGTTTAAAAATACCTCAAAAATAATCATAGTGGTGTAAAATTCAAGAATGATCAAAACATGGATACAATCAAAGCTAGTATCCGTAATAGATATTTTGGACAAAAGAAGAAATTTTATTTTTCTATGAATAATGGTCGATATCGTGAATAGTGCCGTATACGTGAATAGTAATCTCACACCAAAAGATAGAAATTCCACAAAAAACATCTTCACGCTTCATTAATAGTACTTTCGTGAATAGTAACTCGTGAATAAGAACTCATTAATAGTAACTCGTGAATAAGAACTCATGAATAGTAACCCCGACATGAAAAAGTTCCAAATTTGATAAAAAGTTCCAACCAATATTTCAAAGATAATGATATCAAGAAATAATATCATTTGAGAAGAAAATAACATCCCTTACCTCGAAAGATTAGTACTTCTAAATTGGAATAATGCGTATAGTCTTTGAAGGAACTTGCACCGCCTAACAATACTCAAAGTATACTCAAAATACTCACAAGAATACGCTTCGATAATATAGAGAGAAAACTTCATTTACGTGTGATTTTCAATTCTAACCTAAGCACTTATTTATAGGAAAATGCTTAGAACACCGAAGAGAAAAAATTTAATAAAATATTAATATTAATATTACAAATTCCTACGCCCACTTTTAAGGATCTCAATTCAAAGATTTACATCACACGCAAGACCCACCTTTAATGACAAAAACATTTTCATAATAAAATAATTAAAACTTCCAAAAATTAATTATTTCTGAGCTTGAACTTCAATAATTCATAATAAATAGCCCTTTTATCGTAAAATTTGAATCTCGAGATTTTTATAGGAAATTCAATTCTCTACAACTTTGCGTAAGAAAGTTTTTCCAAATTCCAATCGAAATCGAATCAAATCCACAAACTGGACGATTTTATAAAGCTATAATCAAATTTCGACCAATAAATGGGGTCCACCGACATGTTTAACATGTTTTAAACATTTATTGCAACAAAAAATACTCTTCCTCCTCAGATACTCATATATCCCACATTCGTTGTAAAATATCACCATTATTATATTATTAAAATATAATAATATATTTAAATGAATTATTTTATCGTAAAAAGATAAAATTTCAATTTTCAACAATTGTCACATTAAAATTTTTCTCCATCTATATCCACAAAAAAATCAACATTTTCCTCATCATATGAATCAATAATATTACAGAATCACAATATTGACAACCAGGCAGTTCCCAAGAAAGAGGGGACTTTCCAAAAAGAATTTCTTCTTCTATCGCACGCAATTAGGTGACCAAACCTCTCCTGTATGTAACTTTCTAGACATTGCCAATAATGTTATCTAATAATATTATTCAGATAATATGAATTATTGTTTCGATAATGAAAAATACCGTAATGACAATTATCAAAACAACAACAATATAAAATATCAACGCAAAGAATTATTAACTCAATAAAATAAAATAATTTGAATAAGAATTATCGTAACCATTATTGAGTAGTGTCTTCAATAATTGGTTCAATACCGTACCACTTCTTGCAACAACGCCAGACATCGTGTTTTTTAACCAATTTGGATATTTCAATAGTGTTAATCAGAATAACTACTACGCCAGTTATTTTTAAACAACTTATATTTGTCGCTTTCTTCATCCAATCGCTTTTCACATGGGGGCCATACACGGTCATTTACCAATTCATTTAATATTCCCGACAAGATTTAATATTCCACGACCAAACGAATATTCCCGACAACAATGAATATTTTATAACCACTTGCTTATTTTGAAATATTTGCGTATTTAACCCCTAACTATCCACATTAATCAAATCAACCCTTACTATTTCAAAATAATAAATAGAAAAAATTAAATTTCATTAATAATAAGTTGGGGTCTTACATTTGGCCTCTAGAGGTGATCCACCAAGGAAGAAGAAGGATTTAAGAAGATGGGTGGTTGGCTAAACCCTAGTTTTTCTATCTCTATAGAAAAAAAATGTACTCTCCAACCATTGGAATTATTACATATATCGATATCTGATATAAGACTCCTCTTATAAAGATATCAAGTAACCCTATTAAAAATAAGGTATTATTTAATTAAACCCCTTTAATTAAATGGGCTCCCTAATCTTATTAGGGATAATTAATTAAACTCCTTTAATTAATTTTCCTCCTAATCTATTAGGAATAAATGAGAGTACTTATATTAAATTAATTCCTAAACTCTTTTAGAAATTAAAATAATAATAATTGTAAAAATATTAATAAGACTCCTCTTATTAATTTATATTTAATATTTCTAAAATATTAAATAATAAATATTAAGCTATTTAATTTATTCTATCACTATAGATTAAATTAAATATACTTAACATATTATTACGATTATGTCATTAACTTCTTAAATAATTATTCTTCCTTTTATGGTGTGACCCTTTAGGTTCTCCATATTAAACCTATTGTGAATAAATCAATTAGAACAATTCTAATCATATTTAAATAAATAAATTAAACAATTAATTTATTTAAATAAATAATATTTATTCTACAATAGGATAAGCCTCCCCAGCGATCAACGACTTTCCGATAATATAGATTTCAACATTAATCATAAAAGAACCTTTGAATAAATAGTTACCGCATAATTCAATCTTTCCACCATACAATGTCCCAATTAAATATAAGACATGAAATTATCACAAGTCTTATTTTATTTAATTATATGTATTTCGATCCTTAAATGCACAACTCCAAATAATGCAAATTAGAAACTCCTTTTAATTTCATTCTCGCTTTGCCAAGGACTACTGGGTTGTCATTTATCGAATCACATAGACATTTCTCTTCTTTTAATATAAATGGTAGATTATTTATCGATCATATATTATCTCCATGTACAACTTGTTATACCCAAGCATACCCTTTGATATACCCTAAGGGTCTTAAGGAATAAGTCAAAGTATAACGATCATACACAAGATACTATGATGATCTCAAGTCCAAGGATTACTTGACTTACTATCACTACAGAAATTCCTATCGATGCATAAGTAAAACTCCATTAGGTATTCCTTAGCGAGCCAATGCTCAAAGAACTTATTCTCTAATAAGCACCTACATACTTGCTTTAGTGTCTCCACACAAATGATCATGAGATCAATCATCCTCATCCAACGAAAGCAAGCAACGTATGTACCAATCTATCCCATTCACTAATCCCCAATTTAGTAATCCAATGATTGGGAACTATTTTAGTTTTAAGCTTTCTAAGAATTTAGATCTCATTAGAATGATCATCATCATTATTCTAAAAGCATTTATTATTAAAAAACAAACATCATGTAGATAATTAAAAGTAAATTATTTTTATTAATATTGTTAAAATATTCTTTATCATCAAACATGATTAAAGCCTTTACTACTACATTTAAATTAATACTTTTAATTAAATAAAATAAGACTTGACAAAGTAATTCCATGTCTTATAATCAGATAAATGAATAAGATTATTATCCGGAAAGTATAGGAGGCTTATCGCTTTATCATCATTTAAATAAATTAATTGTTTAATTTATTTATTTAAATAAGATTAGAATTGTTCTTTCACATTTAATCTATGGTGATAGTCATATAAATTAAATAATGCTTAATATTTATTATTTAATATTTTAGAAAAATATTAAATATAAATTAATAAGAGAGAGTCTTATTAATATTATTACAATTTTTATTATTATTTTAATTTCTAAAAGAGTTTAGGAATTAATTTAATATAAGTACTCTCATTTATTCCTAATTGGATTAGGAAGGAAAATTAGTTAAAGGAGTTTAATTAATTATCCCTAATAAGATTAGGGAGCCCTTTAATTAAAAGAGTTTAATTAAATAATACCTTATTTTAATAGGGTTACTTGATATCTTTATAAGATATCGATATTAAGACTACGTGATATTTCCAATAGTTGAGAGTACGCTTACTTTTACTATAGAGATAGAAAAACTAGGGTTTAGCCAACCACCCATCTTCTTGATCTTTCTTCTTCCTCGGTGGATCACCTCAGAGGCCAAACATTTGGGTGGCTAACGTTGATCAAAGGAAGGAACCAAACCTCGATGGATTCAAGTCAACGCTTAAAAGGGATTGAGGTGAACTTGTACCGAGGAAGCTCGATCTTCAAGGGTATGATTCTTGTTCTTTTCTTTTTCGCTTAATTAATAATTATGCATAAAGGGTGATTCGGTATATGGTTTGTAAAAAATTTTAAACTCTGATTTTTACATCGCTTCGCTAAATTTTGCAATTTGATCAAGGTTTCTTGAATATTACAAACCTAACAAAGGAATCGAGAGCCAAACCTTTATACTAATTATTAATTATTTTAATTTGATACATATATTGATATGTGTTTAGAACAATTTAATTGACATAATTTATCAGATAAAATTTATTAAAAAAATATATATATATATATAATAAAATCGCGATTTTTTTTTTCGCTGTATCCGTTTCAAAAGGTAGCAGGCCACGTGAATAAAAAAAAAAGTAGCAGGAAGCACGTGAATCACCTCCACATGACAAGCTCCCTTAAAGGATTATATATATATATATAATATAGGTAATCAACGTGGTAATGAGAATATATATATATAAACCGTTAATTAGATTATATATATATATATATATATATATATATATATATATATATATATATATATATTCTCAATTATTTTATAATTAAAATAAAAGTTTATTTTAATTTTAAAATAAAAGGTTTATTTTAATATTAAAATATAAAGTTTATTTTAATTTTAAAATTGAATTTCATGCTAACTAATTAGAGTTAGAATTGGATTCTATGATAACTAATTGAGTTGAAATTGGATTATATGTTTCCTTAAATAAAGGAGTTTATTTAGATATGAAATAAGATTTCATATTATTCAAAATAAAAAGAGTTTATTTGTGAATGGAAAAAAAATCCGTGTTTCCTTAAATAAAGGAGTTTATTTAGATATGAAATAAGATTTCATATTATTCAAAATAAAAGAGTTTATTTGTGAATAGGAAAGAAAATCCGTGTTTCCTTAAATAAAGGAGTTTATTTAAATATGAAATAAGATTTCATATTATTCAAAATAAATGAGTTTATTTATGAATAGGAAAAGAGAATCATGTTTCCTTTAATAAAGGAGTTTATTTTTTTTACATGGAATTGGATTCCATAATTAATTAAAATAAAGGAGTTTATTTTGATTAAAGATTTTGATTAAAATAAAATAGTTTATTTTATTCAAAATTGGATAAATTAAAATAAAATAGTTTTATTTTGATTTAAATTTGGATTGAAATAAAGGAGTTTATTTTAATTCAAAATTAGATTTTATACTAACAAATTTTGCCCATTAAATGATATCAATATATATATTGAATGTTTATTATTCATAAATGAATGTTATTTATCGATGCATATGGTGATGTGTATGATAATAAATGGGATTGATTATGGACTATCAACCAATGTGATTGGATTTTATTTTAGTTGGATGCATGAATGTATGGGTTTTATTAAATGGGGTCTCACAGACTGCCTTCTCTAATTTTTCTTAATGTAAATTCTATCTCCTCCTATGTACTTTCCCTCGATCACGATCAAGGTTTCTATTTATTTTAAATAGTTTTGTAATAGGAATAGTTAGAATTAATTTTGAAAAATTGGAGATCAAGGAGCAAGGAGCTTGAAGACCCGTTTGTAATGGAGCCCTTGGGTTTAAATGTAATAGTTATATTTAAATATTATTTCTTACACCCCTTTAAGGGAGCCTGACCTTTTGGTTCACTTGGTGACTCTAGTGAACCAAACTAGAATAAAAGTCCATAATCAATCCGTAGAATATAGTATTCTATATGTGCATGCTTATACTATATATATTATATATTATGCAAACATGCTTCGCATGTTCATTAATATGACTTCGTATTTTATATATATATATATGCAATGCTACGCTAAAACAAGATGAGATAAATTAATAACAAACCCCTCAATTTTTTATATTAAGTCCTAAGCGCTCAAAGATATTTGGAATATCGAACGTCGCATTCTAGCATGATAAAATTAATAGAGTATTAAATATTTAATATGAGTTTGTTGTGTCACCACAAGGCAAGTATTAAGTATTTAAGATGTTAATTTATCACATTTGATGCTTATAAAAAAATTGAACAATATTGTTTTGTTGTGTCACCACAAGGATGATATTTTTCTTTTTGAATATATGGAGTGCTAGGTCGGACTTAACTTGGATAATTTTGATTCGGATGTGCCACCACTGATCAAAATAATCTAAGAGGCAAAAGAAAAGGAGTTGCATAGTTGATGTAATTGACAAAAGTTGTCTACCTATTTATTTATATATAGTTTGTTGTGTCACCACAAGCTATATATACATTTGAAATGGGATCCTTATTCTCACTAGCTAATCTTTAATTAGATTTTGCCGAACTATATAAGTGAGGGTAATATAGTTTGAAAAAATAGTGGGAGATACCAATTTAAAACAAGACTTAATTTATTTTGGTAATTAATAAAAGAATGTATGTTAAAATGTTGTTAATTACAAATTCATTTACGTAATTTTACAATGTCTAAAATTACTATCATCATGAAGCATAATAGATGCTAAATTAACCGTAATCAATTAAACGGATTGGTTAATGAATTTGAGAATAGTTCTCATAGTCCGAAAAGCTATCTTATGTCCTTAATACGCCTATCCCTCGCAATGGTTGCGCATAATGCCTCCGAGGAAGAAATTGCTACTTTTAGAAAGTGGCAAGATGATGCACAATTTGGCTCAATGCATCATGCTCGCATCCATGAGTAACGAAGCTTGCCACGACATGAAACTATGGATGCTCCTACTATATTCCCGCACATCAAGTAGTTGATGGTGAGGAAAGTAGGACCGATAGATATCGAAATATCTAAGGAGCTCTTCCGATCTAGAATGGCCAATGGCACTATAAATATGCATAAAAAGTTCTTAACATAATTAATTTGATTGATCAATTAGGACAACCGGGTTTTGTCATGGATGGAGAGTTGAGCCAAGATTTGATCTTGCAAATCACTCCCTTAACTCCTTTCACAATTGTTGTGAATTTTTCATATAAACAAGCTAGATATCAGCTTCGTTGATTTTCTTAACATGTTGAAAAATGATGAGAGTCACTTTCCAACCAAGAAAGACCATGTCTTAGTGGTAGGGGACAAAGGATCTTCTGAAAAGAAGAACGATTCAAAGAAGGTATATAGAAAGGCATAAACAAAGGATAATAAGAACAAAATCGATACGGATAAAGAAAGGAGTTTGCTTCCACCGTAATAAGCCCGGACATTGGAAAGAAATCATGCGAGAAGCATCTTGTAGAGGCTAACCAAAGAAGCTTAGTGAAGTTTCTACATAATACGCTTTTTTGTTCATGATTTAAAATAAATTTTCTTTAAGTCAAGGTTCTACTTGGGTATTGGATACCGACTTTGGTTATCATAAATATAGATTTATGAAGGGACCAAGCAGAAGTAGAAAGCTAAACAAAGATAAGTAATCCTATGTGTGAAAAATGAAACAAAGGTTCTGCATTAACCATAGGAACTTATAGTTTAGCATCGCTTACCGAAGCAAATCTATTAAATCAATAAATTGTTATTGATTCCAATTCTCGTTGAAACATTATTTCTATTTTATTGTTGGACAATAAAATCTTTGGTATTATATTTAAGAACAATTGTTGTTCTATTTATAATAATAATGTTTTGTATAGAACTAGAATATTACTTAATAGATTTAGTATACTTGACTTACATGAAAATAATTTTGCATATTGAACAAATTAGTATAAGAAAAGGAGATGATCACTCAAAGAGTTGAATGTGTGTATTTGCTAAAATACAAGTGTGAATTATTTGAAAGGTTCAAAGAATTCAGAAGTGAAACAAATTGGCAATGTATTAAGATTCTTTGATTAGATCAAGGAATAAATACTTGTGCAATAAGTTTTAGATCATCTCAAATGGTTTTCTCACAATGGACGCCTCTTGATACTCAATAATTGATTGATGTATCTAATAGGAAAAATTGTACCTTGTTGGACATGGTACGGTCCATAATGATTTTACCGACATTCCAAAGATTTTTTTTTTTGGATAATGTCCTAGAAATGGCTACATATCTACGTAAAAGGTAACCTCAAAATCCAAATTTCAAGACTCCATAAAAGTTATGGATGGGAGGATTCCTAATCTTAAGTATGTTAAGATAAGGGTTGTCCAACCTATGTGAAAAGGTTTCAAAGGATAAGCTTGGGACAAAATTTGACATGTACAGATTTGTGGGACATCCTAAAGTAAGTTTAGGGCATATGTTCTATAATCCTACATAGCAAAAGGTGTTTATTATGGAACACCGCCTTCTAAGATAAAGGTGTTTATCATTAAAGGGGCTAATAGGGAGGATAATAGATCTTGAAGAGTTCAAGAACCACAAAATACTATAAGTCAAATAAGAGGAACCCGTAGATGTACCTATTATACCACAACCAATCAGAAATCGAATAAGTACATCAAGATACACGGGAGGTATGGATTCATCATAGATGATGATGATGAGGTACACATCATAGAAGATGATGATCCAAATACATACGATGAGGTAAGAGTTCTAGTGTGTACAAAAGGGTCAATGGAGCGTCGTGACATTCCTAATATTATATGTTGATATACTACGGATAAGGAATGACATACTAATGCTACAATCAGTAATGATAAAGTTGTCTAAACACACCTCCACGAATGATTTGGGAAGAGTATCTTAATTGGGGATAAAATATATATAGATAGATTTAAAAGGATGCTCAACTTAACCCAAGGAACGTATATTCATTTGATGCTAAAGTCGTTTAGCATGGCAAACTCCAAGAGATGTCTCATGTTGATGAGCTATGGAGTGTATCTCTTTTTATAGTCACCACAGACTCCTGAAAAGAGAGATCACATGAGTGACTATCATGTATGCAATGAAATATACAAGATCTAATGTCGATCGGTCATATTCGGAGAAGATCACCGTAAGACAAAGAAAAACATCTTAAAGTTCTTAACCCACACTAAGGATGTGAGCATACATGGTGGTCCGAATTAAAACTAGAGGGCTTAATGCACTCAAGTTTTTCGATGCACTAAGACGACGTAAAAATTCACTTTAAGGTAAAGTGTTACCATGATCGCAGGTGCGATGAATTGAAAAGGTTCCAAACAAAGAAAGAGTTCTTTGGTTTAGTGATAAAGACAAAGTATATAGCTATAAATGAAGTCGCAAGTTGATTGTTTGGATTAAAAGTTTATTACAAAACTAGGAATAGTTCCTAAGTCTCATCTTGGATCTAAACATGTGTTGTGGCACTTTCATTTGATTATTAGAATCATTGAAAGATGGGAAATCACTATAGAGATAGTGGACTCTCATGAACAACATTACATATCCATTAACTAAAGCTTATCCAACAAAGCAGGATAATCGCCACTTAGAGTAGAAGAGTATTAGATACCATGACGATTGGCTTTAGTGCAAGTGGGAGATTGAAAGTAGTATGCACACAAGCCAATCATGTTTGATGATAAAGCATATACTTTGTAATAATCTTATTCATTTATTAATAAAGAGTATTAATTTATTAAAGGCTTTTAATTATCTACATGATGCTGTTTTATAATATGTGATAAACCCATAGTTTTAAGCAATGCTTTTAGAATAATGATGATGATCATTCTAATGAGATCTAAATTCTTAGAAAGCTTAAAACTAAAATAGTTCCCAATCGTTGGATTACTAAATTGGGGATTAGTGAATCCGGATAGATTGGTACATACGTTGCTTGCTCATTGGATGAGGATGATTGATCTCATGATCATTTGTGTGGAGACACTAAAGCAAGTATGTAGGTGCTTATTAGAGAATAAGTTCACTGAACGTTGGCTCGCTAAGGAATACCTAATGGAGTTTTACTTGCCGTCAATAGGAATTCTGTTGTGATAGTAATACAAGTGATCTTTGGACTTGAGATCATCATAGTATCTTGTGTATGATGAGTTATACTTTGACTTATTCCTTAAGACCCTTAGGGTATATCAAAGGGTATGCTTGGGTATAATAAGTTGTACATGGAGATAATGTATGATTAATAAAGAATGTACCACTTCTATTAAATGAAGAGAAATGTCCTATGTGATTCGATAAATGACAACCCAAAGAGTCCTTGGCCAAGGCGTAATGAAATTAGAAAGGAGTTTCTAATTTGCATTATTTGAGTTGTGCATTTAAGAGTCGAAATACATATAATTAAATAAAATAAGACTTGACAAGAATTCCATGTCTTATATTTAATTGGGACATTGTATGGTGGAAGGATTGAATTGTATTTAACTATTTACTCAAAGGTTCTTTTATGATTAATGTTGAAATCTATATTATCTAGAAAGTCGTTGATCGCTAGGAGGCTTATCCCTATTATAGAATAAATATTATTTATTTAAATAAATTAATTGTTTAATTTATTTATTTAAATAAAATTAGAATTGTTCTAATTGATTTATTCACAACCTATTAATATGGAGAACCTAAAGGGTCACACCATAAAAGGAAGAATAATTATTTAAGAAGTTAATGGCATAATCGTAATAATATATTATGTATATTTAATTTAATCTATGGTGATAGAATAAATTAAATAGCTTAATATTTATTATTTAATATTTTAGAAATATTAAATATAAATTAATAAGAGGAGTCATATTAATATTATTACAATTATTATTATTATTTTAATTTCTAAAAGAGTTTAGTAATTAATTTAATATAAGTACTCTCATTTATTCCTAATTGGATTAGGAAGGAAAATTAGTTAAAGGAGTTTAATTAATTATTCCTAATAAGATTAGGGGAGCCCTTTAATTAAAAGAGTTTAATTAAATAATACCTTATTTTAATAGGGTTACTTGATATCTTTATAAGAGGAGTCTTATATCGTATATTAAGACTACGTGATATTTCCAATAGTTGGAGAGTACGCTCCTTTTCTATAGAGATAGAAAAACTAGGGTTTAGCCAACCACCCATCTTCTTGGATCTTTCTTCTTCCTTGGTGGATCACCTCTAGAGGCCAAACACTTGGGTGGCTAACGTTGATCAAAGGAAGGAACCAAACCCGGTGGATTCAAGTTGAACGCGAAAAGGGATTGGAGGTGAACTTGTACCTGAGGAAGCTCGATCTTCAAGGGTATGATTCTTGTTCTTTCTTTTTCGTTTAATTAATAATTATGCATAAAGGGTGATCCGGGTATATGGTTTGTAAAAAAAATTTAAACTCTGATTTTTACACGTTTCCGCTAAATTTTTGCAATTTGATTGCCTTCTTGAATATTACAAACCTAACACCATTGTCTTCAACAACTGATATGCCTCATCAAAACTCTTAGACATGATCGCTCCCCCTGCTGCTACATCAATACTAGCCCTCGTGGACGCGTGCAAACCATCACAAAATATTCCCAATTGCATCCACTGCGAAATTCCATGATGAGGGCACTTACGGAGCATATCCTTAAACCTTTCCCACGCCTCATATAACGATTCTAAATCAAACTATGCGAAAGTGTGAATATCGTTCCGTAGTTTTGCCGATTTTGCTGGTGGGAAGAACTTAGCTAAAAATTTTTGAGCTAAGTCATCCCAAGTGGTGATCGAGCCATGAGGCAAAGAGTGTAACCAACTTCGTGCTTTGTCTTTCAAAGTAAACGGGAACATCCTCAACCTTGTAGCATCTTCCGATACATTGTTAAATTTGAAGGTGTTGCAAACTTCCAAGAAACTCAAGATATGCTCATTAGGATCATCTATCGAATTACCCCCAAACTGACATGTATTCTGTAGCATTTGAATTGTTCCCGGTTTTATCTCGAAACTGTTCGCATTGATTGCCGGCCTCTTAATACTCGACTACAAATCCGTGACATTCGGCATGGCGTAATCTCTTAGTGATTTCTGATCGTTCCCTGCCATGTTCACGGGTATTTCCTAGACTGTCAGTTCTTCTTCCAAATGTATAACCTCACTATTCAACCGCAATTTCGAGAACTTCTTTTCAATGTCATCTATATACGGAAAAAGTTCCTCTTTAGCTTTCGATCTAGTGTGCATACACGCACAAGAATTCCTGCCAATCCAAGAAGACAAATAAGTAACGTTTAAATTAAGACCGAATTGATTATAACTAATATGAAATTAAAATTAATAAAAATTCCCCGGCAGCGACGCCAAAAACTTGTTGGTTGATTTCACAATCAATAATTACGTGCAAGTATACACGATCAACAAGTAATAAAGTAATAAGAAAAGTATCGTTCCCACAGAGAATTCAAATTAATAAATGTGAGACCCCGAATTTTATGAAATAAAATTATTCAATTTTTCTATTTTGGTAAATAGTTAAATTGATAAAAGTTTAAATTTAAGGGTGATATGTGAATTTTTTTTTTCAAAGTAGACAAGTTGTCATAAAATACCTAGTTACTATTCACTCTAGTGTTGTTCACTCGAGTATTTGGGGCACTTTTTGTGTCGGAGTACTATTCACGAGTTACTATTCATGAGTTACTATTCACGAGTTACTATTCATGAATTACTATTCACGAGTTACTATTCACAAGTTACTATTCACGAGTTACTATTTACGGGAAATATTCGATTAGTCGGGGAATATTTGTACGACGATACAATCATTGGTGGAGCCCACAACGGAATTATTATCGGATTAAAAAAATGACAAAAATATTTTTATGAAAATAACTATAAAGTTTTACCGTTAATCGTGAAACACCCAAAGTGTTAAAGTAAATGCGATGTCTGCTGTGGTCGCATAAGTAATACACCAGTATTGATTATTGATGCATATGTGATAAGTCACTCGGTTTTATTTTATTGGTATTATTAATGTAATAAAATAGAAAAACTTTTTATATAAAATGTAATACTTTTATAAAGTTATTCTATAAATAGAATATATTATATTCTATTACGCATAGTGTTTTGTATAGTAAAATATTTTATATAAAATGTAATACTTTTATAAAGTTATCTATTTTATTAGACAATAATTAGAATATATTATATTTTATTATGCATAGTGTTTGCATAAGTGCTGCGTAGTGTTTGCATAGTAAAATCTTTTATAAAGTTATTCGCTTTTATTAGATTATAAATAGAATATATTATATTTTATTTAAAAGATTTTGCTTTAAATATCGAATCACGATTAAAGTAAATCAATTTGGACCGCTTCATGAGTTAGTTACTATGCAATTCCATTTTTACTATAAATAGAAGCTCATTCCTTTATAATTTCTTATGAATTCAATTGAAACTCTAGAGAGAGAAACTATAGAGAGAGTTCTTCTTCTATAATCTTGAGCGTATTTCTTTAGAGTTTAAGAAAGCTTTGAGCATAGTGCAAGTTTTCTTTGAGTATATCCTCGCTCTACCAGTCGGAATACTCTTCTTTTACGATAGGGAATATTATTTGTTGTACTCATAAGGGGTATTCTTTCTTTCTTATTCATGAAGAGAACTTCAGTTATTCCATTCTTTATTATTCTCGTTGAAATAACTCGATATACGGATACCCTATACTTGGTGAAATTCTTCGTTATTTCATTCTTTATTATTCTCATTGAATATCCTCATGCATGCGTTTTTACCTGAACTCGTTCCGCTCTTTATTATTATTCTGCTGGAATATCCTGTTTTTATGCGTTTTACGTTATTACATGGTTCCGCCTTTATTGGTATTCTCATTGGAATAACTCGCATACTATCTGGCAATACCGCATGCATGGTGATTTCTGTTGTTATTCCATTCCTTATTATTACATTGGAACATCCTCGCTTGGTGTGAATTTTGCCTCGTATGGTTCATTTATTATTATTCTCGTTGGAATAACTTTATACATCTGGGCACCGCATGCATGGTGATTTCTTTTGTTATTTCATTCTTTATTATACTCGGTTGGTTAAAGTTTTAACTTCTATAATCCATGAAATTAGTGGAATATCCTTGATATTTGCACTTCATCCAGTATCTTTTCATGGAAATATTCTTCTGAGCATTCTTGAATTTTACTCTACAAAGCAGTATCATGTTGGCAATTTGGATGTTATTGGTTCATGGATAAATTGATTCTTGAACTTGTTTTATTGAATTCTTATATCATTGTCATCATCCTCATATTTATATTATGTGAAAGTCATCTCGTGGCCTCAGAAAAGTAGATGGACTTGGTATGATTATGACCGTGGATTATTCGGTATAATCATAACCGTAATGTTACAAATGATGTGGAAAAAGTCCTCATTGGCACGTAGTGCATTGATGGACAGTTTTTGGTATGATTATGGCTATGGATTCTCTTTGGCCGTAGTGCAAAGATGAATTGTTTTATGGTATGATCATGATTGTTGATGAAAACACGATTATCTTTAGCCCGTAGTGCATGGATAATTCGTGGTCGTGATATTAACGAATATCCTTAGCCGTAGTGCATGGATAATTCAATGATATGGATTTATTATCGAGCTGAGTCTCAGCGATGAAATATAAATTCATGGATGTGATATTAACGAATATCCTTAGCCGTAGTGCATGAATAATTCAGTGATATGGATTTATTATCGAGCTGAGTCTCAGCGATGAAATATAAATTCATGGATGTGATATTAACGAATATCCTTAGCCAGAGTGCATGGATAATTCAAAGATATGGATTTATTATCGAAATGAGTCTCGTGATGAAATATAAATTCATGGATGTGATATTAACGAATATCCTTGGCCCGTAGTGCAAGGGTGATTCGATGATGTGGATTATTTATTAAGTCGAGTCTCAGCGATAAAATATTTATTATACACTTTAATTAGTAGAAGATAGTAGATATCATGCTCTACTTGACTCTTCTAAAATACAGTTGTATGTCTTTGGCATGTAGTGCAAAGATGAATTGATAATGAATATCTTTGGCCATAGTGCAAAGATGAATTTATTAGTATGATTATGAGCAAGAATTACGATTTGGTATAACCATGATTTTTTGATGTTTCAGAAAGATATAGTGATGAAAATTATCTTAGATCTCAGTTGCGAAAAGGAATTTAGAAACCACAATTATGATTATGAGTTATTATTCATATAATTGTGGACAAAAAGCTGCTGATTTATTTTACATGGATAAAACATTATTGGTGGACTTTTAACATAGAGAAGATAATAGACCTTACGGTTAATTTGACTATTCTAATGGATTGCTTGTTCAACGCAACTATGGTTGAAAATTTTATCATCTACCATATGTTCTAAATCTATTTATTATTAATGAAAGCTATTGATAATTTAATTATCTTTAGTCATGATATTCTTTCTTTGGGCTAGTTGTGCTCACCCTTTCTCGCTTCACAATTCCTTTCGTAATAATAAGAATGTTCTTTGTAAGAGTGTTCTTGGGTCGTCTGCGGGATAACGAGGGGAATAGAGCGTGGTCTCTAGGCATGGAGTTCTCCTAAACAATATAGAAAAGTGTGTTGTATTCTATACAACATTTAGTAGTTATATTTGATGAATCAAATAGGGTGAGGCGAACCCAACATTGGAAGGGTGTTTTGCCACTATCATACGAGATGTCTAATGATATACAACCTCGTGTTATCATAAGACAGGGTTCTGCGCATCCACTTGCTGAATATATCTACGGGCACTACCTATATGATCTTGGGGTATATTTGAAACAAAATTTTCACTTGGAGACCGCAAAATAGGTATACATCACCTATTCTGAGTTGTCAATACATGGTACAGAAACAACTACAACTTTATTATTACAACAGTAAAATTGTGAGTTTGAATACAAATATTATCTTCTAGACAATATCTATACTCAAATAAATCCTCATCACATTTATTGATACATTATTTTACAAAAATGGTGAGGACTACTAAACAATCCTTTCTAAAACCTTCATTCCATACCCCAGGCTAAATACTTTCGCTTATATTCTCGTCTCTGAGAGAAGAAAAATGGAACAAAAAAGGAAAAGGGTGAACTCAACTAGCTCGAGAAAGAATATTATGACTAAGATAATATCTGACAAATTACCGTTAGTCTTCAACAGGAAAAATCTAATAGAATACAATAGGCAACAAATTTTAAATCAATATTCATGATGAAATAATAATTCATTAGAAGAGTTAAGTAGAAATGCAAACTACTATCTTACATGTATGAATTTAAAAGTTCATCGCTCTATCTTTTATCCTGTAACATCAATCATATACATCCGAATCAAATATTCATCTTTGCACTCTGGGCCGAAGATATTCATCGATTAGTCATGTTCATTTAAACACATGTTCATCTTTTACACTACGGGCCAAAGATATTAATCGATCAGTCATGTTCATCTCAACACTGTTCATCTTTGCACTCTGGGCCAAAGATATTCTTGAAAATCATTCATCTTTTGCTACGGGCCAAAGATATTCAATAATATCATCATTTAAGGCCGAGGATGATGAAAAATATTTTAAAAAGAAAAATCCAAAGAAACAAAATGACAAGGATTAAGGATTAAGGATTAGTACTTTGTTTTATCCATGTTCAAAAATACCTCAAAATAATCATAGTGGTGTAAAATTCAAGAATGATCAAAACATGGATACTGATCAAAGCTAGTATCCGAATAGATATTTTGAGACGAAAAGAAGAAATTTTATTTTTAGATTGAATAGTCAGATATCGTGAATAGTCTTGAGTATCGTGAATAGTAACTCAGACACCAAAAGATAGAAATTCCACAAAAACATCTTCATGCTTCATGAATAGTACTAAATGAATAGTAACTTCGTGAATAGAAACTCATGAATAGTAACTTCATGAATAGTAACTCATGAATAGTAACTTTCGTGAATAGTAACTTATGAATAGTAACCCAGACATGAAAAAAGTTCCAAATTTGATAAAAACTTGAGATCAACATTTGACATAATGATATTGAAGAAATAATATCATTACGGAAAAAATAATATCCCTTACCTCGAAAGACAAGATTTTAGTTGAAACACTTTGGATATAGGCTATGACTTGAACTTGCACCGTATAGCAATACTCAAAGTATACTCAAAATACTCACAAGAATACGCTCGATAATATAGAGAGAAAACTTGGGTTACGGTGTGATTTTCAATTCTAACCTAAGCACCCTATTTATAGGAAAATCTTGTAACACCAAAGCGAAAAATTTAATAAAATAATAATATAATTAAACAAATTCAAGCCCACCTTAGACCAACTGAATTCAGCACATTTATATCACATGTAGGATTGCAAAAACATTTTTCTTAAATAAAACAATTAAAACTTCCAAAATTAATTATTTGAAACTTGAGCTTCAAAAATTCATAATTAATAGCCCTTTCATTAGAAAATTTGAATCTCGCGTGTTTTATAGGAAATTCAATTCTCTACAACTTTGCGGAAGAAAGTTTTCCAAATTCCAAACAAAAATCGTAAAAAATCCACAAACGAGGCGATTTTTACGGTATAATCAAATTTCATCAATAAATGGGGTCCACAGAGCATGTTTAACATGTTTTAAACATTTATTGCAACAAAATACTCTTCCTCCTCGTATACTCATATATCCCACATTCGTTGTAAAATATCACCATTATTATATTATTAAAATATAATAATATATTTAAATGAATTATTTTATCGAGAAAAGATAAAATTTCAACAATTGTCACTATAAAAATTTTCTCCATCTATATCCACATAAAATCAATATTTTTTATCATATGAATCAATAATTAATTAATCACAAATAATATTACGAGAATCACAATATTGACAACGAGGGTTCCCGGAAGAGGGGCTTTCCAGTAAAATTTCTTCTTCTTGGCGGCATGAATTAGGTGACCAAACCTCTCCTTAGAGCGTAACTTTCTAGACATTGCCAATAATGTTATCTAATAATATTATTCGGATAATATGAATTATTGCTTTCATAATGAAAAAATCTTGTAATGACAATTATTGAAACAATGACAATATAAAATATCAATATGACAATTATTGAATCGATAAAATAAAATCTTGAGCGATTAATTCTTTGTAACCATTATTGAGTAGTGCCTTCAATAATTGGTGCAATACTGTATATCTTCTTTGTGCGACAACGAGTATTACGTGTTTTTAACCACCGGGTATTCCAATAGTGTTAATTAACAGTAACAACTACTACCGTTATTTTTAAACAACTTATATTTATCGTTTTCTTCATCCAATCGCTTTAGTTTATGGGGCCCACACATTATTTGCTAGGCGTCATACGAATATTCCCAAGCGATCTGAATATTCCACGACCAAACGAATATTCCCAAGCAACAATGAATATTTTATAACCACTTGCTTATTTTGAAATATTTGCGTATTTAACCCTTAACTATCCACATTAATCAAATCCACCTTACTATTTCAAAATAATAAATAAAGGAAATTCCTTTTTATTTAAAAAAATTTGAGGTCTTACAACCTCCTTCCTTATGAAATTTCGTCCTCGAAATTGACGTGCGATACTGGTGTTTGAAAAGGTGAGGATACCTCGCTTTCATTTCCGTTTCCAATTCCCGGTCATTTCCTCTATAAAGCATGATTCCTCCACAAAACTTTAACTTGTGGTATGACCTTTCTTGGCGTAGGACATGCTCCTTCCTATCCAAAATCTTGACAGGTACCTCCTCATACGTTAAGTCTTGACTGCTATCTCGTCGGTTCTAACTTTCTATAACATGATTCGGGTCTTTCACATATTTACGAAATGCATGGATATGTGAAACACATTAATGAACACGAGACATACTTGGAGGTAACGTGAAGTCTATAAACTACATTTCCTACTCGGTCAAGAATTTGAAATGGACCATAAATCGTGGATTGAGCTTTCCTCTCTTCCCAAATCTTGTAACTCCCTTCCATGGAGCAACTTCGTAACAATACATGATCCCCTACACTAAATTCCACGTCCTTTCGATGAAGATCCGCATAACTCTTTTGTCGATCTTGTGCCGTTTGTATCGTTGTCGAATCATTTGGATCTTTTCCGTGAGTCATACGTACTAACTCGGGTCCCAACAATGTTGCTTCACCCACCTCATCCCAACATATTGGAGAACGACATTTTGTCCATATAATGCTTCAAATGGAGCTACACCTATACTTGCACGATAATTGTTGTTGTGGAGAATTCCACCAATGGTAAATACTTATCCCAACTACCCTTGAAGTCTAGGACACGAGTCTTAATAGATCTTCAAGAGTTTGAATAGTCCTCTCGATTGTCCGTCTGGTTTGGGGATGGTATGCGAACTAAATCGCAAATCCGTGCCCATAGCTTTTTGCAAGCTAACCCAAAATCTTGAATTGAATCTTGGGTCACGATCCAAAACTATGGATACGGGTATGCCATGCAACCTCACAATCTCATTCACGTCATACTAGCAAGACGTTCAAGGAATAAGTCTCCGTGTCGGCAAAAAATGAAGCGGACTTTGTTAATCTATCAACAATAACCCAAATAGCATTGATGCCTTGAGAAACCGTAGGAAGACCCGTAACGAAAAATCCATGGTAATGTGTTCCCACTTCCATTTCGAGAATCTCAAGTGGTTGCAGCGGACCCTTAGGTACTAGATGCTCCGCCTTTACACGTTAGCAAGTTAAACACATCGAGATAAACTTTGCAATCTCTCTTCATATTGTTCCACCAAAATGTATAGAAGATCACGATACATTTTAGTACTTCGGGATGGATTACAAATGGTGTATTGTGTGCCTCCATCATAATCTTGTACTTCAAATCAGTCGTTAGGAACACAAAGTCTAGAGTGGACTCAATGTATTCCTTCTTCATCAATTCTAAGCTTAGGAATAGCTCCTTCTTGTACTTTCTTCTTCATACGCATCGACTCGGATTCGGTGGCTTGAGCAACCTTAACTTTTTCTATTAAAGTTGGCTCTGTCGCAGATACTTGACATCATCGCTTTTCGTTCTCGCATATGATCTTCTACTCAACGCGCGTCGGCTACCACGTTAAACTTTACCGGATGGTATTGAATAGTGTGGTCGTAGTCTTTCAATAGCTCGAGCCAACGTCATTTCACCGCGTGTTGAGTTCTTTTTGAGTGAAGAGATATTTAAGGCTTTTATGGTCCGAATATATCTCCACTTTCTCCCATATAGATAGTGCCTCCATATCTTTAAGCGGCAACATCGCTTGCCAACTCTAGATCATGAGTAGGATAATTCCTCTCATACTCTTTAAGTTGTCATGAGGCATAGGCTATGACTTTCCCGTTGCATGAGAACACATCCTAACCCTTTGCACGAAGCATCGGCAGAGATAACAAATCCATCCAAGAACCAGGATGGTATTGTTAGAACAGTCTTAGAAATAAGTCTCCTCTTAAGCTCTTGGAAACTTTTCTCGCATTCTTCGCTCCAAACGAATTTTGTATCCTTAGGAGTTAGTTGGGTTAATGGAGTAGCGATTAGAAAACCCTTCCACGAATCTCCGATAATAACCAACTAAACCCAAAAAACTTCGTGCTTGATCACAGGAACTTGGTTGCTCCCAACTTTGTATTGCTTGATCTTGGCCGGTCCACGGATACTCCATGTTTGACACCACGCGCCCAAGGAATGCTACTTCCTCAAGCCGAACTCGCATTTCTTCAATTTGGCATATAGTTTGTTTTCACGAAGCCTTTGGAGTACCCGACTTCAAATGGTGCTCATGACCTTGGCGACTTTTGGAATATATAAGGATGTCATCAATAAAGACAACAACGAACTTATCCAAATATTCCTTGAATACTCGGTTCATCATATCCATGAAAGTCGCGGGGCATTAGTCAATCCGAAAGACATGACTAAGAATTCATAATGCCCATACCGAGTTACGAAAGGCGGTCTTTGGAATATCCTCGATTCTAATCTTGGTGATGATATCCGAGCGAAGATCGATTTTTGAAAAGAATTGTGCCCTTGCAATCGTGGTCAAACAAGTCATCAATACGAGGTAGAGGATACCTATTCTTGATGGTGACATGGTTCAATTCCAGATAGTCAATACAAAATCGCATACTCCGTCTTTCTTCTTTACAAATAAAGCAGGAGCACCCCGAGGAGATGTACTAGGGCGAATGAAACCAATGTCCAACAATTCTGTAGTTGGACCTTTAACTCTGAAGTTCAATAGGAGCCATTCGATATGGGGTTTTAGAAATGGGCTTTGTGCAGTTTCAAGATCAATAAAGAATTCAACTTCACGTTAAGGGGTAGAAGCCAGGAAAGTTCTTGAAAATACATCGGAAAAGTCGATAACAACAGAATATTATTCAAATTTGGCGTGTCTTTATTCAAATCCATAACATGGGCTAAGAAAGCTTGACATCCGTTTTTCAATAAGCGAATAGCTTTATGATTAGATATGATAGTGATTGATTTTAATGGTTTAGTTGCTTGAATTAGTACAACGAGGTTGGTTAGGAATATGAAAACTAACAACCTTACGAAAACAATCAATTTTGGCGTGATGAGTACTTAACCAATCAATCCTAAAATCACATCAAAAGCAAGTATCTTTAAAGAGATAAGGTCAGCAGTGAGTAATGGTGCCAACTTGAATCAAACAAGATTTATAAGCAGGTGGATGTGATGAAAGTTTCTCTAACGGAGTTTCCACAGATAGGTCAAAGTCTAATTTCTCCTGAGTCAGAGTTTAAATGTTGAGCACAAGCGGGAGAGATAAATGAATGGGTATGCCCGTTATCAAAGTAAGGTATAAACTTCACAAGAATTTATAAATAACACCCGTGATCACCTCGTTTGGGTTCCTCGCATTATGACCCGATCTACAACAAACGCTCTTCCGGAATCGTTGACTTTGACTTTTACGGGACGATCTTTTGAGTCACCGTCCCCATTGAACTAGGTTTATTTCTGCAGTACACTCTCGGCGATATGTCCTTCCTTTCCACAATTATAGCATACCTTGAATCTGTTGTGGACGGTTTGACCGATATGTCCCTCTTTCCCGCATTTATAGCATATATTGCCGGTGGTCTTTCTCCTCCTTAAAACCGATTCTTCTTTGGCCTACTTGTCGTCTTCACATAATTAGTTGTTAAATCTCCTCTTTTAAAATCTCCTCCCGACTCGCTTCTTACATTTTCATGGCCATGATTACCACCAGTGGTTACCATTTTGTCCGTCTGTTTCTTTCTCCGCTTTGGTTATCATTATTACATTGACTGCTATCTACGATGCGATCTACGGTTGTGGTCCTCAAATTGGCCGTACTCGTTATCTCGCTCTAATAATTGAGCCACATTTACAACATCTCCCGAATAGAGAAAATTTATGAGAAATGAGATCTTGGCGTATCTTGGGGTTTCAAACCTCTAAGAAACATCCGCGTCATCGTTCCTCATTATCCACCAAATGAGGTGCAAACACGGATAACTCTGCAAACTTTGCCTCGTCTTTGAGACAAAAATCGTATTGTTTTGTTCGAATCGATGAACTCCACTTCCTTCATATAGCCGAACACTTTCAAAAAGTATTTGTCATTAAATAGCTTCAAACGTCTCCCAAGACATCTTTGAGTGCGGTGGTGGATGGATGCGCTTCACGAGACTCCCACCGATGTCGCCTTTCGCCACGGAACATAAAGGTGGCGAATGTAACCTTCTGTTCCTCCGTGCATCCCAAGACATCGAATATCTTGGTAATTTGCTTGACCCATGTTTACTGCCATGATCGGATCCGGCTTTCCCTTAAATTCAGTGGTCTCAACTCTTTGAAGCGCTTGGTTTGTGACAACTTGGTGAATTACTATCATTTCCTCCTGTATTTTGAACACGAGTCTCCTCGTGCGATTTTGCATGAGCTACAAAAAACTTCTAAACATCCCCTCGTTCATCATCTACTCGATGGGTGTTGTTCAACGGAGGAACATTGCCGACTGTTGCACATTCTCCTCTTTGGTGAGTACAAAGGCGTCTCCACGGTCTCATTTCCATTGTTAATATTCTCGATTCGACATTCTCAAATCTTCGTCGTAAAACAAGGGTTAATTAAGGAAATATATCACATAATATCCTATATCTTGACCAACTAACAAATAAGCTTAGGTAGGACACACTTTGAAGGATTTATTAATCTCTCCCTCCTGGTTCTATTCCCGATCTCGCCGAGAGATCATATCCCTAAGCTCGATACCAATCATGGCGCCCCAAAATAGGTATACATCACTATTCTAAGTTGTCAATCATAGTGCGAAACAACTTCTACAACTTTATTATTACAACAATAAAATTGTGAGTTTGAATACAAATATTATCTTCTAGACAATATCTATACTCAAATAAATCCTCATCACATTTATTGATACATTATTTTACAAAAATGGTGAGGACTACTAAATGATCCTTTCTAAAACCTTCATTCCATACCAGAGCTACAAGTACTGCTATATTCTCGTCTCTCGAGAAGAAAAATGGAACAAAAAGGAAAAGGGTGAGCTCAACTAGCTTTCGGTAAAAGAATATTATGACTAAGATAATATACAACAAATTACAGTTAGTCTTCAACGGGGAAAAATCTAATAGAATACAATAGACAACAAATTTTAAATCAATATTAGCGGTGAAAAATAATAATTCATTAGAAGAGTTAAGTAGAGAATGCAAACTACTATCTTCATGTATGAATTTAAAAGTTCATCGTCTATCTTTTATCCACTGTAACATCAATCAATATACATACGGAATCAAATATTCATCTTTTTTGCACTCTGAGCCAAAGATATTCATCGATTAATTATTATTCATTTAAACACTGTTCATCTTTGCACTCTGGGCCAAAGATATTAATCGATCGATCGTATTCATCTCAACACACTGTTCATCTTTTACTCTGAGGCCAAAGATATTCTTGAAAATCATTCATCTTTGCCTTCTGGGCCAAAAGATATTCAATAATATCATCATTTAAGGCGAGGATGATGAAAAATATTTTAAAAGAAAGCGAATCCGGTGAAACAAAATGACAAAGATTAAGGATTAAGGATTAGTACTTTGTTTTATCCATGTTCAAAAATACCTCAAAATAATCATAGTGGTGTAAAATTCAAGAATGATCAAAACATGGATACAATCAAAGCTAGTATCCGAATAGATATTTTGGACAAAAAGAAGAAATTTTATTTTTTTAATGAATAGTCTGTATACATGAATAGTCTTGAGTATCGTGAATAGTCTTGATATCGTGAATAAGAACTCAGACACCAAAAGATAGAAATTCCACAAAAACATCTTCACGCTTCATGAATAGTACTGCGTGAATAGTAACTTCGTGAATAATAACTCATGAATAGTAACTTCGTGAATAGTAACTCATGAATAGTAACTTCGTGAATAGTAACTCATGAATAGTAACCCAGACATGAAAAAGTTCCAAATTTGATAAAAACTTGGATCAACATTTCAAATAATGATATTGAAGAAATAATATCATTACGAAAAAAATAATATCCACTTACCTCGAAAGGCAGATTTAGTTGAAACAGGATATAAGGCTATGACTTGAACTTGCAAGTATAGCAATACTCAAAGTATACTCAAAATACTCACAAGAATACGCTCGATAATATAGAGAGAAAACTTGATTTTACGGTGTGATTTTCAATTCTAACCTAAGCACCTATTTATAGGAAAATGCTTAAAACACCAAGCGAAAATTTAATAAAATAATAATATAATTAAACAAATTCAAGCCCACCTTAGACCAACTGAATTCAGCAGATTTATATCACATGTGGGATTGCAAAAAACGTTTTTCTTAAATAAAACAATTAAAACTTCCAAAAATTAATTATTTCGAACTTCAACCTTCAAAAATTCATAATTAATAGCCCTTTCATTAGAAAATTGAATCTCATGAGTTTTTATAGGAAATTCAATTCTCTACAACTTTGCGGAAGAAAGTTTTTCCAAATTCCAAATGAAATAAAAATTTTCTCCATCTATATCCACATAAAATCAATATTTTTTCATCATATGAATCAATAATTAATTAATCACAAATAATATTACGAATCACAATATTGACAACCGAGCGGTTCCCGAAAGAGGGGCTTTCAATAAGAATTTCTTCTTCTTGGCGCGCAATTAGGTGACCAAACCTCTCCTTGAGCGCGAACTTTCTAGACATTGCCAATAATGTTATCTAATAATATTATTGGATAATATGAATTATTGCTTTGATAATGGAAAATCTTGTGTAATGACAATTATTGAAACAACGACAATATAAAATATCAACGCGGAATTATTAACTCAATAAAATAAAATCTTTGAGCGATAATTCTTTGTAACCATTATTGAGTAGTGCCTTGATAATTGGTGCAATCTGGGTATCTTCTTGATGCAACAACGACATTATTATTCTTGTGTTTTAACCACAAGGGTATTCCAATAGTGTTAATTGGTAACAACTTCTGTAGTTATTTTTAAACAACTTATATTTGTCGTTTTCTTCATCCAATCGCTTTCCGTTATGGGGCCCCACATGGCTACTGTGGTAAATACGAATATTCCCACGACGATGAATATTCCACGACCAAACGAATATTCCCCAAACAACAATGAATATTTTATAACCACTTGCTTATTTTGAAATATTTGCGTATTTAACCCTTAACTATCCACATTAATCAAATCCACCCTTACTATTTCAAAATAATAAATAAAGGAAATTCCTTTTTATTTAAAAAAATTTCGGGGTCTTACACTCACCATTGGGAAAAAGATAATAGTAATCTTCTCATTTTTCTTTGGGGTCTATTGGGTTAACCAAGAATAATTCTATGGCCATATGATATCTATTATAACCTAGACGCATGGCCTCCCATGTACGAAGGTTTCCTTGAGCACTTCCCAAAGATTTTAATTTCTAAAATAGTTTTTGACTATACTTTTATGTAAAGTATCATTGTAAGGTTGTGGTCGAGGTACCATGAGAGTTATATACATTTGTATTAAAACTCATAGTTAATCGTAATTAGTATTATTATATCTGACATTTCAACAATTAATAAATGAATTTGTATTTGAATTACATACCATGTATCTGTAGGCTCGAATTGGTGAAGTATACCTAATTTTGGGGCGTCACGGTTAGTATCAAAGCTTAGGGATATGGTCATTTGCGCGGAGATAAGAGTCTAGAACTAGGAGGAGAGCGAGTTATATACTTCAATAGTGTGTGACTTACCTAAGTGAAATTGTTTACTTGATAAATTGACAAATTATGATATGTCGATTAACCTTTGTTTGAAGCTATATTCTAGAATGATATCTCTAAATACGGGAGATGAGAAATGGTAAAATCATGATAGCAAGGAAATTACCGGGAAGGCATAATCTAAAAAGAAAGCAAGGTATTCTCATCTCTTGAATATCAGTGCGTCGTCGTAAATTTCGAGGGCGAAATTTCATAAGGAGGGGTGATTGTGAGACACCGAATTTTATGAAATAAAAATATTCAATTTTTCTATTTTGGTAAATAGTTAAATTGATAAAAGTTTAAAGTTAAGGGTGATATGTGATTTTTTTTTCCAAAGTAGACAAGTTGTCATAAAATACACAGTTCTTATTCACTCTAGTGTTGTTCACTCGAGTATTTTTGGCACTTTTTGTGTCGGATACTATTCACGAGTTACTATTCATGAGTTACTATTCATGAGTTACTATTCATGAATTACTATTCATGAGTTCTTATTCACGAGTTACTATTTACGGAAAATATTCGATTAGTGGGGGAATATTAAATGCGACGATATAATCATTAGTGGACCCCTAGCGGAATTATTGTCCGGATTGAAAATGACAAAAATATTTTATGAAAATAACGGCGGAAGTTTTACTGATTAATCTGTTGAAACACGGTGTTAAAAATGCAATAATCTGGCGTGGTTGCATAAGAGCATTACCTGTATTGATTATTGATGCTTATGTGATAAGTCACTTTCGGTTTTGTTTTATTGGTATTATTAATGTAATAAAACAGAAAAACTTTTTATATAAAAGCAGAATACTTTTATAAAGTTATTCATAAATAGAATATATTATATTCTATTATGCATAGTAAAATATTTTTATATAAAAGCGAAATACTTTTATAAAGTTATACATTTTATTATTAACAATAATTAGAATATAATATATTTTATTATGCATAGTGTTTTTGCATAGTGCTGCATAGTATTTGCGTAGTAAAATCTTTTATAAAGTTATTAGTTTTATTAGATTATAAATAGAATATATTATATTTTATTTAAAAGATTTTGCTTTAAATATTGACCATCGATTAAAATAAATCAATCTGGATAGTTCATGAGTTAGTTACTTATGCGTCCATTTTTCTATAAATAGAAGCTCATTCCTTCATAATTTCTTACGAATTCAATTGAAACTCTGAGAGAGAAACTATAGGGAGAATTCTTCTTCTATAATCTTGAGCGTATTTCTTTAGAGTTTAAGAAAGCTTTGAAGCGTAATACAAGTTTTCTTTGAGTATATCCTCCCCCTACCAGTCGGAATACTCTTCTTTTACGGTAGGGAATATTATTTGTTGTACTCGAAAGGGGTATTATTTCTTTCTTTTGTCTTCATGAAGAGAACTTCTGTTATTCTATTCTTTGTTATTATGTTGGAATAACTTTTATCTATCACATCTGCGCATACTTGGTGAAATTCTCATATTATTCCATTCCTTATTATTACATTGGAACATCTTGTTATGCATCCTTACGCATGACTTGGTTCCATTATTTATCATTCTTTGGAACATCACATGCGTGCTTTACGCATGACCTAGATCCATTATTTATCATTACATTTGGAACATCCTCATGCATGCTTTACATACTGACCTAGTTCCGATTAATTATTATTCATTGGAATATCACATACATAAGCTATCGCATGACCTTGGTTCCATTATTTATCATTCATTAGAACATCCTTTACGTGCGTTTATGTATGACTGTTTACGTTATTTATTATTATGTTGGAATAACTTTTATGCATGCGATTACATCGCGTGCTGGTGATTTCTTTTGTTATTCCATTCTTTATTATACTCATTGGTTAAAGTTTTGACTTACATACTCCATGAAATTAGTGGAATATCCTTGATATTTGTTTTTCATCCATGTATCTTTTATGAAAATATTCTTACGAGCATTCTTGAATTTTACTCTCTGAAAGAAGTATCGTATTAACAATTTGGATGTTATTAGTTCTTGGATAAATTAATTCTTGAACTTGTTTTATTGAATTCTTATATCATTGTCATCATCCTCATGTTTATATTATGTTGAAAGTCATCTTTGGTCGTAGTGCATAGATGCACTTGGTATAATTATGACCAGGGATTATTCGGTATAATCATGACCGTAATGTTACAAATGATGTGGAAAAAGTCATCTTTGGTCGTAGTGCATAGATGGACTTGGTATGATTATGACTAGGGATTATTCGGTATAATCATGACCGTAATGTTACAAATGATGTGGAAAAAGTCCTCATTGGCCCGTAGTGCATTGATGGACAGTTTTTGGTATGATTATGGCTATAGATTCTCTTCGGCCAAGGGTGCAAAGATGAATTGTTTTATGGCATGATCAGGACCGTTGATGAAAACACGATTATCTTTTATCGTGGAGCATGGATAATTCATGGTCGTGATACTAAAGAATATCCTTGGCCTGTAGTGCAGGGATGATTTAATGATGTGGATTATTTATTAAACTGAGTCTCAGCGATAAAAGTGATGAAAAACCTTTTTAAATCATAGAAGATAATAGATTTTATTATCTACTTGACTCTTCTAATGGATTGCTTATTCCGCTGCAGTTAAACTTGATGTTGTTATATTTTATCAGTTTAACACTGTTGAAGGCTAACGATAATTTATTCTGCATTATCTTAGTCATAATATTTCTTACTAGGCTAGTTGAGCTCACCCTTTCTTTCATTGTTCTCTTCAGGAAATGAGAATGTAGCTGGGACTAGTCGTGGAACAGAGTGATGGTCCTAGATGTTTGCATTAGTAATCCTCACTATTCAGTGAAATTGTGGAAAAATAAATGTAATAATATTGAATTTGAGTTTGTATATTGTTTAGAGCGACAATATTTGTATTAAAACTCATAGCTTATGTTTTGTCATACTTTACGGACAGGTTGTATAATTAAGTTGTATTTGTATTACTGTACCATGTATTTGGCGACCCGAATAGGTGATGTATACTGTTTTGGGGCGTCACGATTAATATCAAAGCTTAGGGATATGATCCTGGCTAAGATGTGAGACTAGAACTAGGAGGGAGAGGCGGGAATTCCTTGGCTTATTATGACCTACCTAAGTTTATTTGGTATTTAATTGGTCGAATCGAGTATAGGGATGATATGTGATATGTTAATTTGTTTAATTAATCCTTGTTTTGTGATGATGTTTGAGAATGACATCTAAAATTTTTGAGATGTACAATGGAGCAAAAACAATATGACCTTATCTCGATCACGAGGCTAAGTTTACTTAGAGTTATCACTGGTTTGCATCCCATTTGGTCGATAATGAGGAGCGAATGGCGAATATTTCTAAGAGGTTTAAAACACGATATACGTCGATACCTCATTTCTCACAAACTTTGTTTATATTCGGATGTTGTGAATAGGGCTCGATTATTGGAGCACGATAATGAGTCGACCTGACCAAAAGTAAAGCAACAACACGATAATAATCATCTGGGTGTAGCGACCATCGAATAATGATAACCATCGTGGGGAAATTATCATCACAAAGAATGGTAACCACTTGATTGGTAATCATGGCCAAGATAATAAAGTGGAAATTTCAAAAAGAGAAGGTCATTTAGCTCGATTTTGTCGTATAGTGAAGTCAAGTCCAAATTGGAGACGGTGGTACCAAAGGTGGATCTGAGACAAAACAAAAGTCGATGGTTTCGGGAGAGCGTTTTTAAACTTCTCAAAAGCGAGTAACCCGAGCGAAGTTAGCATGGTTTAGTTAATTATAAATTTTTGCGAAGTCTATACCTTATTCAATACCAGTTCTACCTATTCTTTTATCTTTCTTGCTTATACCAACGTTTAAATTTGACTTCGGAGAAATTAGACTTTGATTTATTGGTTGAAACTCAGTTAGGAGAAACCTTCATTACATGTGCTCTCCAAGTCTTGGATGAGAGTCAGCATTTTGAATGATATTTCTATTGTTAATAAATTTCCGGCGTATTCTTGAAGACTTCTTATCCTACCTAGAGCGTGAAATCGAATTTTGTATTGACCTCGATTACAAAACCCATTTCTAAAACCCTCAAATATTTCTTGAACTAAAATGAACGTAACATGCGCTAAAGAGCGTTGGCTCGAGAATTTGTTGAAGATTACGATCGTGCCATTCAACACCATCGTGGGAAAGCGAGCGTGGTAGTTGGCGCGTTGAGTAAAGATCATATCGTTTACGAGTGCGATGTTGTTAACACAAAGACCCATTTCGTTCGACTTACAAATGATGTAGATAGAGTTAAAGACTCTAGGGGACCCGCGTGAAGATAACGAATATACTAGTAGAATCGACTTTAATCGATAAAGTTAAAAGCCGCTCAAGCTACACACCGGGAGGCGATGAATGTGAAGAAGAAGGTTCAAGAGGCGTTATTCTAGAAGCAAGACTTCGATGAAGAGAAATCTAAACCCTTGATTTTATTGGCCCATTTGAAATCCTTGATCGGTAGGAATCGTGGCCTATAGACTCGTTTTACCGCCAAGAATGTCGCGTTTTCATAACGTTTTTCACGTATCGATGTTACGTAATTATGTGGATGACCCGAACCACATTATTAAATTAGAACTAAACGAGATAGCAGAAGATTTAACGTATGATGAAATACATTTAAAAATCTTGGATAAGAAGGATCGTATTCAACACTCAAATGTTATACCTCAAGAGTTAGAATCTAAAATGAAGTCAGGGTATCCTCATCTCTTCGGCATTCCAGGTACGCACGTAAATTTCGAGGGCAAAATTTCATAAGGAGGGGAGATTATGAGACCCCAAATTTTATGAATAAAGATTTAATTTTCTCAAAATATTTTTTTAAATATTATGGTGTGGATTTGATATAATGTTATAGTTGTGGGTAATATTTATAAATTTTTCAAAGTATGCAAGTTGTTATAAAATATTCGTTTGGTCGGGGAATATTCTTTTTGTCGGGGAATATTCGTACGACGGCACAATCATTGGTGGACCCCACAACGAAAGTATTGTCATAGTTAGAAAATGACAGAATTATCTTTTTATAAAAATAACGGCAAAAGTGTTATCGTTAAAAGCTGTTGAACTACCCTAGTAAAAGAAATGTACGATGTCTGGCGTGGTTGCATAGTAACACACGGTATTGATTATTGATGCTTACGTAAAAGTCACTCGATTATACTCAATTATTGCTACGATAATTCTTTGCATCATATCTCTCATATTATTGATTAAATTATTGTCACAATATCATCTGCATAATCTTTATTATTATTAAAACAATAATTGAGGCGACAAAGTTATTCATATTATTATTTGCAATATTGATGATGTCTAGAAAGTTACGTCGAGGAGAGGTTTGGTCACCTAATTGCTGGCGCCATAAGGAGAAATTCTTATCGAAAAGCCCCCTCTTTCCTGGGAACGACTTGGTTGTTAAATATTGTGAGTTATAATATTAATGATGAATAAGTTGTGTTGATTAAAGATGAAATTGATTGTTCCATTGTGTTGGGATTATTAGTGTTAGTGGAAATCGACATTTGTTTCGATAATAATTGATGTGGGAGGTTATATTGTTCGATCGGGTTATTAGGACACTTTTTAAGTGTCGGTACTATTCATGAGTTACTATTCACGAGTTACTATTCACGAGTTACTATTCACGGGGTACGTTTGATTCACATTCTTATACTATTAGGGGTGGTGGTGCAAGATTGATAATACATGCATGACTAAGTTAAAAATGGAGGTATAGCTGGAGGTACTATACTGTAATTAATTTTTTCTCATAATTATACTATTTATTCACATGATTATACTATTTATTCACATGATTGTACTATTGATTCACATGATTTACTATTAGGGGAGTTGGTGCAAGATTGATAATACTTGCAGGACTAAATTAAAAATGAAGAAAAAGGGAAGGTATTATAATGTAATATTTCGAGCCCCAAACGTCCAATTATCGAAAACTATATTTTCTATAAATAGAAGGCATTTATAATGTAATCATTCGATTAGAAAGAGAAATTTGTCGTTATTTATTATTTATTCTTTATATAAATGGCTCATTCTTCTTATGAAGAAACTAACATAATATGTTGTAACTGACCGGTTCCATAAAAATTCTTCTATTATTCCGTTTCCTTATTATACGTTGGAACATCACGTAAAAACGTACTGCATTTACCGGTTCCATTATTTATTTATCGTCACCGATTTATTCCGTTCGATTATTAATTGACTGTTCCTGGATTATATTATTTCGTTCCATTATCTCATTCTTTCTTCATTTCTCACCAATTCACTAAAGCTATAGAGCACTTATTATAGAGAGAAATTATAGAGAGAAAGAAGAGAGAAGTCTGCTACCTCTACATTCCAAAGATTATCGATTTTATTCTAAGTTAGGGAATATTATTTGTTGTACTCGAAAGGGATATTATTTCTTTCTTTTGTCTTCATGAAGAGAACTTACATTATTCTATTCTTTGTTATTATGTTGGAATAACTTTGTCATCTGAAGTACCGCATACTTGGTAAAATTCTTCTATTATTCCATTCCTTATTATTACATTGGAACATCACATGCATGCTTCTACATGACTGGTTCCATTATTTATCGATTATTTATCCATGCGTTAATTACGCGTTTGGTTCCATTATTTATCGATACATTGGAACATCACATGCAGCTTTTCGCATGACCTAGTTCCGATTAATTATTATACATTGGAATATCACATGCGTGCTTTCTGCGTGACACAGTTCCATTATTTATCATTACATTTGAACATCACATGTCATGCGTTTTCGCATGACTTGAATTCGTTATTTATTATTATGTTGGAATAACTTTTGTGCGTGCGATTACATCGCATGCTTGGTGATTTCTTTTGTTATTCCATTCTTTATTATACTCGGTTGGTTAAAGTTTTGACTTATATACTCCATGAAATTAGTGGAATATCCTTGATATTTGCGCTTCATCCATATCTTTTATGGAAATATTCTTCTAAGCATTCTTGAATTTTACTCTACAAAGAAGTATCATGTTGACAATTTGGACGTTATTAGTTCCTGGATAAATTAATTCTTGAACTTATTTTATTGAATTCTTATATTATTGTCATCATCCTCATGTTTATATTATGTTGAAAGTCAATCTTTGGTAGTAGTGCATAGATGGACTTGGTATGATTATGACCGAGGATTATTCGGTATAATCATGGTAGTAATGTTACAAATGATGTAGAAAAAGTCATCTTTGGTAGTAGTGCATAAATGAACTTGGTATGATTATGACTAGGGATTATTCGGTATAATCATGGCCAGTAATGTTACAAATGATGTGGAAAAAGTCCTCATTGGCCCGTAGTGCATTGATGGGCCATTTTTGGTATGATTATGGCTATGAATTCTCTTGACGAGGTGCAAATGAATTATTTTATGGCATGATCGATCAGATCGTTGATGAAAACACGATTATCTTTTCTTAGTGGAGCATAGATAATTCATGGTGCGTGATACTAAAGAATATCCTTGGCACAGTAGTGCGGGGATGATTTAATGATGTGGATTATTTATTAAAGCGGAGTCTCGGCGATAAAAGTGATGAAAAACCTTTTAAATCATAGAAGATAGTAGATTTTATTCTCTACTTGACTCTTCTAATAGATTGCTTGTTCATTTAGCAGTTAAACTTGATGTTGTTATATTTTATCGGTTTAACATTTGTTGAAGGCTAACGATAATTTATTCTACATTATCTTAGTCATAATATTTCTTCTTGGGGTAGTTGAGCTCACCCTTTCTTTCCTTTGTTCTCTTGAAAATGAGAATGTAGGCGGGACTAGTCGGAGAAACAGTGATGGTCCTAGATGTTTGCATTAATAGTCCTCACTATTCAGTGAAATAGTGAAAAAATAAATGTAATAATATTGAATTTGAGTTTGTATATTGTTTAGACGACAATATTTGTATTAAAACTCACTTATGTTTTGTCATACTTTACCTGACGGTTGTATAATTAAGTTGTATTTGTATTACATACCATGTATTTGGCGACCGGAATAGGTGATGTATACTGTTTTGGGGGCGTCCACAATGATTTTGAATAGTAAGGTGTGGATTTGATATAATGTTATAGTTGTGGGTAATATTTACAAATTTTGCAAAGTAAGAAAGTTGTCGTAAAAAATTAGTTTGGTTGGGAAATATTACGTTTTATCGGGGAATATTAAATGCGATGACACAATCATTGGTGGACCCCACAATGGAATTACTATCGGAGTTAGAAAAGCAGCGAAATAACTTTTATAAAAATAGCGACAAAAGTTTTCTTTTATTAAGCTGTTGAAATACCCGGTGATAAAAGTAATGATATCTGGCATGGTTGCATAGTAGCACGTGGTATTGTACAATATCTTTGATTATTTGTGGCGCCCCAAAAATAGGTATACATCACCCATCTTGGGTCGTACGATACATGATGCAAATTCAATACAACTTAATTATCTGACGATCGTAAAAAATCGACTAAACATATCTTTGTGAGTTTGAATACAAATATTGTCATCTAGAGAGTATACAAACTCAATGATGGGGTCCTCATTACAATTATTGTCACACTATTTCATAGAATAGTGAGGACTACTAATACTATCATCCGGACCATTACTCCGGTTCCCAGACTAGGTCCCAAATTTATATTCTCATTTCTGAAGAAAAAATAAAAAAAAAAGGGTGAGCTCACTAGCCAAGTAAGAAATATTATGATTAAGATAATGCAGAATAAATTAGGGTTAAATACACTTTTCCCCACTGTACTAGGGGTCGATTTACAAATGCATCATTGAACTAATTTTTTTTTTCATTCGACTCATTGAACTATAATTTTTTTTACAAGCTAGATTAAATTAATCTAAAATAATCTAAAATCAAATAAATAAAATAAAATAATGCATTCAAAATAAAAGAACAATAAAAATAATTTTTAAAATTTTATTTTAATCATTAATATTTGTACAATTTTAAATAAATTACATATAATTATATTATTTTCTTTTAATTTAAATAACTCATAAATAAATTCAAACTTCATAAATATAACTAAAATTTGAAAATTAATTAATATTTTTATTTTTGAAAACTAATATAATTATTAAAATCAAATAAATAAATTAAAATAATGCATTCAAAATAAAAAGTACAATAAAAATAATTTTTAAATTTTATTTTAATCATTAATATTTGTACAATTTTAAATAAATTATATATAATTATATTATTTTCTTTTTTAATTTAAATAACTCATAAATAAATTCAAACTTCATAAATATAACTAAAATTTTGAAAATTAATTATTATTTTTATTTTTGAAAACTAATATAATTATTAAAATCAAATAAATAAATTAAAATAATGCATTCAAAATAAAAAGTACAATAAAAATAATTTTTTAAATTTTATTTTAATCATTAATATTTGTACAATTTTAAATAGATTATATAAATTACATATAATTATATAATTTTCTTTTAATTTAAATAACTCGATAAATAAATTCAAACTTCATAAATATAACTAAAATTTTGAAAATAATTTTTATTTTTATTTTGAAAACTAATAGAATTATTATTTATATTATGAAATCATTAAATAAATATTAAATATTAAATATATTATTAAAAATAATTAAATTAATTAAAATATATTAACAAATAAGTAAAGTAATTAAATAAAGGAAGCAAAAATACGTTTCTTCAAAACATTCAACAGAGCAAGTTTCTTCAAAACAGAGAACAAAGGAGAAAAGCAATCAAGATCTGTTTGGTGGAGAAATCGGTGGAAATCAAAAGTTCGGATCTTGGTTGTTCGATTCTTGAAATCATTCTTCTAAAAGCCCTCCTTACGATTTCTTCTTCAAATCATTCTTATAAAATTCACTTCTCAAAAGCAATTGGGTTCATCAATGGTGTTCAAGCAATCGGGTTCATCAATGGTGTTCAAGCAATCGGGATCATCAATGGACGAATTTGGGTTATGGTAAAGAAGATGATAAAGTATATTTGGATTTTGCCAACAATTCCAACTACGGATCTGGTTGATTTGATTTTGAATTATTTTAAATTTTAGATCTGGGTTGCGGTGAAGAAGAAGAAGAAGAAGATGTAGTTTCAGATTTTTTATTACTATTTTAAATTTTGGATCCAGGTTGATTTGATTTTTGATATATATTTAATTTAGTTCGACTTTTGATTTCTATGTTGAATTATATTTGGACTTGTTGTGAAGAAGATTATGAATTAGATTTGAATTTGGATTTGTGACGAAGAAGAAGATGATTTCAGATTTGGATTTGTAGTGGAGAAGATGATGAATAAAATTAAATAATTTTGTATCTTTAAAGTTAACGTCAAATATTAAAAATTAAAAATAATAATATGTATTCATTAATTTTATATAAATATATTTGTAAAAATTATATATTAATATATTTTTTATTAATTAATATATTTTGTTATTAATTTAATTATTTGTTATTTAAAAAATAGAATTCAAGTTTGAAAATCAAAAAAAAATAACTAAAGGTATTTTATTATTATTATTAAAAAAATTCGAGGTTGGGTTATTTAAGCTTTCTCTTTAATATGAATTTATATGTAATTAATATACAATTATTATTATATGTAATTTATGTAAAATCCACGGTGCATTTAATATATAATTATTGTACATAGCTTTTCCAGCACATCTAGAAAGAGAAAGTTATTTTATTATAATTTTACATATAAAGTTATTTAAGCTTTGCCACGTAGATTTTCTGTTAACTTTTAACACTTTTTGACGAAAATTTCAATTTTTGTAAAAAATTATAGTTTAATGAGTTGACCGTAAAAAAATTCAGTCCAGTGATGCATTTATAAACCGAGGTCGAGTAGAATGGGCAAAAATATATTTAACCCGAATAAATTATCATTAGCCTTCAACAGTGTTAAATTGATAAAATATAACAAACATCAAGTTTAACTACAGCGGAATAAGCAATCCATTAGAAGAGTCAGTAGAAATAAAATCTACTATCTTATGATTTAAAAGATTTTCATGACTTTTATCATTTGAGACTTCGACTTAAAAAATAATCCACATCATCCACGTCATTACGGCTAAGGCTATTCATTAGTATCACGACCACAAATTGTCCGTGCACTACGGGCCAAGGATATTAGTGTATTCATCAATGGTCATGATCATTCCAACAATTGTACATCAATGTACTACGGACCAATGAGGACTTTTATCACATCATTTGTAACATTACGATCATGATTATACCGAATAATCCTGAGTATATAATCATACCAAGTCCATCATACACTACAGACCCACGAGATGACTTTCAACATAATATAAACATGAAGATGATGACAATGATATAAGATTTCAATAAAACAAGTTCAAGAATTAATTTATCTAGGAGCCGATAACGTCCAAATTGTCGACATGATACTAGCTTTGTAGAGTAAAATTCAAGAATGCTCAAAAGAATATTTCCATGAAAAGATCTTTGGATGAAGTGCGAATATCGAGGATATTCCACTAATTTAATGGAGTATAAAGTCAAAGTTTTAACCAATTGAGTATAATAAAGAATGAAATAACAAAAGAAATCACCGATTATGCGATAGGCCTGTTAGACGGAGTTATTCAAGCGAATAATAAATAACGGAACTAGGTCGGCGTAAAATCGTAAACGGGGATATTCCAACATAATAATAAAGAATGGAACCAGTGTCCGGCGTAAAAGCGCATGAAACATGATATTCCAATATAATAATAAAGAATGGAACCGGTGCAGCGTAAACTCACGCATACATGATGTTCCAATAGAATAATAAATAACGGAATAACGAGAAAATTTCACCAAGTATAGGGTATCCGCACATTATCGAGTTATTCCACGAATAATAAAGAATAGAATAATGAGAAGAATTTCACCAACAAGAAAGAAGAATACCCTAATGTGTACAACAAATAATATCCCTTCTTAGTAAAAGAAATTGGATATAAGAGTAGGGAAGTAGCGAGAATACTTTTCATAGCTTATCTTATAATTTCTCTCTCTGAGTTTTAAATTGAATTAAGTAAGAAATAATAAAGGAATGAGCTTCTATTTATAGAAGAATGGATTACATAACAACTAATTCATGAATGGTCAAGATTGATTTACTTTAATCGATGGTCCATATTTAAAGCAAAATCTTTTTAAATAAAATATAATATATTCTATTTATAATCTAAAAAAGCGAATAACTTTATAAAAGATTTTACTATCTGCAAATACTATCGCAGCACTATACAAATACTATGCATAATAAAATATAATATATTCTAATTATTGTCTAATAAAATAGATAACTTTATAAAAGTATTACATTTTTATATAAAAAGATTTTACTATTAGCTTTAATAAAATGAATAACTTTATAAAAGTATTACATTTTATATAAAAAGCTTTTACTGTTTTATTACACTAATAATACCAATAATACAAAACCGATTGACTTATCACATAAACATCAATAATCAATACCATGTACTTCTTATGCAACCACAGCGTATTCTTGTACTTTTAACACAGGGTGTTTTCACGAGTTAACAGTAAAACTTCCGTCATTATTTTCATAAAGAATTTTTGTCGTTTTCTCGATTAAATGATAATTACATTTTAAGTCCACCAATGATTGTCTTGGTTATACGAATATTCCTGTTAAAATGAATATTTCCGGAACCAATCGAATATTATATAACAACTTGCGTACTTTGCAAAATTTATAAATATTACCCACAACTATAACATTATATCAAATTTACTCCATAATATTCAAAATGATATTTATAGAAAATTCATCTTTATTTATAAAAGTTGGGGTCTTACAACCTCCCATTCTTATGAAATTTTGCCCTTGAAATTGAATGCATTACCTTGTATGTCGAAGAGGTAAGGATACCTTGATTTCATTTGATTCTAACTCCCAAGTCATTTCCTCAACATCGTGGTTTCTCCACAAAACTTTGACTTGAGGTATAACCTTGGGCGTAGAATATGTTCCTTCTTATCCAAGATTTGAATAGGAACCTCTTAAATACGTCGAAATCTTCCGCTATTTCATCAGGTTCTAACTTTCGATAATGTGGTTTGGGTCTTTCACATATTTACGTAACATGGATATGTGAAAATGTTATGAACACGAGACATACTTGGCGGTAAAGCGAGTCTATAGGCCACAGTTCCTACTCGATCGAGGATTAAAAATGGGTCGATGAATCGAGGATTGAGTTTTCTTTTCTTTCCAAATCTCGTAACTCCTTTCCATGGAGCAACACGTAACAACACATGATCTCCTATATCGAATTCCACATCCTTTCGATGAAGATCAGCATAACTCTTTTGTCGATCTTGTGAGGATTTTATGCGTTGTCGGATCGTTTGAATCTTTTTTGTAGTCATACGTACCAACTCCGGTCCCAACAACGTTGCTTCTCCCACCTCATCCCAGCATACTAGAGAACGACACTTCCTTCCATACAACGCTTCGAATGGAGCCATTCCAATACTTGCTTGATAACTGTTGTTATAGGAAAACTCCACCAATGGTAAGAACTTGTCCCAACTTCCTTGAAATCAAGGACACGAGTCTTAATAGATCTTGAAGAGTTTGAATAGTCCTCTCCATTATCCAGTCAAATGCGAGGATGATATCTGAAACTAAATCATAAATTTGTGCCCATAGTTTTACTCAAACTAACCCAAAATCGTGAAGTGAATCTTGGGTCTCGATCATAAACTATGGATCTTGGCATACCATGCGATCTTACAATCTCGTTTATGTACATACGACGAGACGTTCAAGTGTATAAGTTTCTCGTATCGGTGAAATGAGCGGACTTTGTCAATCTATCAACAATGACCCAAATCACATCTATACCTTGAAAAACCTTAGGAAGGCCGGTAACAAAATCCATGGTAATGTGCTCCCACTTCCATTACGAAATTTCAAGTGGTTGAATGGACCTTTTGGTACTTGATGCTCCAATTTAACTTTCGTTGACAAGTTAGACACCTTGAGATAAACAACGCTATCTCTCTCTTCATATTGCTCCACCAAAATGTATGACGAATATCATGATATATTTTGGTACTCCCAAGATGGATTGCAAACGGTGTGTTGTGCGCCTCCATCATGATATTATACTTTAAACCAGGGTCATTAGGAACACAAAGTCAGGAGTTGACTTGAAGTATTCCTTCTTCATCGATTCTTGCTTCCAGCATAGCACCTTCTTGCACTTTCTTCCTCATACGCATCAGCTCCAGGTCTGTAGCTTGAGCAGCTTTAACTTTATCAATTAAAGTTGGTTCTACTCGTATATTTGCCATCATTACATGGGTCCCTGGAGTCTTTAACTCTATCTCCATCCTTTGCAAGTCACACAAAATGGGCCTTTGCGTTGACAATATCGCATTCGCACTTGCATATGATCTTCTACTCAATGCGTCAGCTACCACTGTGAGACCCCAAATTTTATGAAATAAAAGTATTCAATTTTTCTGTTTTAGTAAATGGTTAAATTGATAAAAGGTTAAAGTTAAGGGTGATATGTGATTTTTTTTTAAGTAGACAAGTTGTCATAAAATACCCAGTTACTTTTCATTCTAGTATTATTCACTCGGGTATTTGGGACACTTTTTGTGTCGAGTACTATTCATGAGTTACTATTCATGAGTTACTATTCACGAGTTACTATTCTGAGTTACTATTTACGAATTACTATTCACGAGTTACTATTCACGAGTTACTATTCACGGAGTCTATTCATGAGACTATTCACAAAATATTCATTTTACTTTCACCCTAACAAAATCATTTTTTTTGGTACAATTATTATTCCATATTATTCCATGAATAGATGTACTAATTTTTCGAATAGTTGGTTGAAATTATAACGAGAAAAGCTTTTTTATATAAAAGCAGAATACTTTTATAAAGTTATTCATAAATAGAATATATTATATTCTATTATGCATAGTGTTTTGTATAGTAAAATCTTTTTATATAAAAGCAGAATACTTTTATAAAATTATTCTATAAATAGAATATATTATATTCTATTGTACATAGTATTTTGCATAGTAAAATCTTTTTATATAAAATAGAATACTTTATTAAAGTTATTCTATAAATAGAATATATTATATTTTATTATGCATAGTGCCTGCATAGTGTTTACATAGTAAAAATCTTTTTATATAAAATAGAATATATTATATTTTATTTAAAAGATTTTGCTTTAAATATGGACCTTCCGATTAAAGTAAATCAATCTGGACCGTTTATGGGTTGGTTATTATTCATTCCATTCTTCTATAAATAGAAGCTCATTCTTTCATTATTTCTTACGAATTCACTGAAACTCTAGAGAGAGAAACTATAGAGAGAATTCTTCTTCTATAATCTTGAGCGTATTTCTTTAGAGTTTAAGAAAACTTTAAGAGTAGTGCAAGTTTTCTTCGAGTATATCCTCGCTCTACCAGCCGGAATACTCTTCTTTCAAAGGTAAGGGATATTATTCTTTTGTATTCAAGAAGAACTTCATTATTCCATTTCTTTATTATTACGTTGGAATAACTTTGTATATCTGGGCTACTACCTATACTTGGTGACATTCTTCATTATTACATCTTTATTATTACAGTTAATATCCTGTATGTGCTATATGCTATGGGACACGGTTCCATTTTATTATTTTATCTTTATTATTTTGTCGAAATATCCTGTGCAGTATTATCTGTGGGACTGGTTCCATCATTTATTATTCTGCATTTATTATTACTTCATTGGAACATCCTGTGATTGTGAATTTCACGACACGGTTCCGTTATTATTATTTTGTTGGAATAACTGCTGCATGTAAAATCTACCGCATGCATGGTGATATCTTTTGTTATTCCATTCGGTATTATACTTAGGTTGATTGAAATTTTGACTTCTATACTCCATGAAATTAGTGGAATATCCTTGATATTTAAGCTTCATCCAAATTTTCATGGAAATATTCTTACGAGCATTCTTGAATTTTATTCTACAAAGAAGTATCATGTTGACAATTTGGACGTTATTGGTTCTAGATAAATTAATTCTTGAACTTGTTTTATTGAATTCTTATATCATTGTCATCATCCTCATGTTTATATTATGTTGAAAGTCATCTGTGGCACAGTAGTGCATAGATGGACTTGGTATGATTATGACCGAGGATTATTCGGTATAATCATGGCCAGTAATGTTACAAATGATGTGAAAATTAAAAGTCCTCATTGGCACATAGTGCGTTGATGGAGGACGATTTTGGTATGATTATGGCTATAGATTCTTTTTTGGCTAAGGGAGCAAAGATGAATTATTTTATGGCATGATCGGGAATGTTGATGAAAACACGATTATCTTTGGCCGTGAGTGCATGGATAATTATAATGGTCGATATCTTAAAGAATATCCTTGGCACATAGTGCGAGGATGATTTAATGATGTGGATTATTTATTGAGCTGAGTCTCAGCGATAAAAGTGATGAAAAACTTTTTAAATCATAAAAGATAGTAGATTCTATTCTCTACTTGACTCTTTTAATGGATTACTTGTTCCTATTGCAGATTAAACTTGATGTACATTATATTTTATCGGTTTAACATTGTTGGAGACTAATGATAATTTATTCTACATTATCTTAGTCATAATATTTCTTCTTGGGCTAGTTGAGCTCACCCTTTCTTTCAATTTGTTCTTTTCAAGAAATGAGAATATAGGTTTTGGGACGAGCCGAGGGGAGCGGAGTGATGGTCCGAGAGGATAGCATTAGTAGTCCTCACTATTCGCGTGAAATAGTGTGATAATAATTGTAATGAGGACTCCTTTTGAGTTTGTATAATCTCTAGTAGATAAAATTTGTATTCAAACTCACGATTTATGTTTTGTCGTATTGTACCTGACAGGTTGTATTAATAAGTTATATTTGAATTACGTACCATGTATCTGGCGACCCAAGATGGGTGATGTATACCTAATTTTGGGGGCATCACGGTTGGTATCAAAGCTTGGGGATATGATTCTCAGGTGAGGTGTGAGACAAGAACTAGGAGGGAGAGAGCAGAGAATTCCTTACATTAGTATGACCTACCTAAGTTTATTTGTTATTTAATTGGTCGGTCGAATATAGGGGTATTATGTGGTATGTCAATTAACCCTTATTTTGAAACTATATTCTAGAATGATATTTGAAATACAGGAGATAAGAAATGGAAAATCATGATAGAGAGGAAATAACCAGAAAGGTACAATCCGAAAAGAAAGCAAGGTATTCTCATCTCTTCGAATATCAGATACGTATGTAAATTTTGAGGGCGAAATTTCATAAGGAGGGGAGATTGTGAGACCCCGAATTTTATGAAATAAAAGTATTCAATTTTTCTATTTTAGTAAATGGTTAAATTGATAAAAGGTTAAAGTTAAGGGTGATATGTGAATTTTTTTAAGTAGACAAGTTATCATAAAATACTAGATTCTTATTCATTCTAGTATTATTCACTTTCGATATTTGGGACACTTTTTTGTGTAGGAGTACCATTCACGAGTTACTATTCATGAGTTACTATTCATGAGTTACTATTTATGAGTTACTATTCACGATTCTATTCACGAAATTACTATTCACGAGTTACTATTCACGAGTTACTATTCACGAGTTACTATTCACGAGTTCTTATTCATTCTATTCACTAAACAAAATATATTTCTTTTTCGGTCCAAATTATTTTTTGGTACAATATTATTCCATGAATAGATGCACTAATTTTTCGAATCAGTTGGTTGAAATTATAACGAAAAAGCTTTTTATATAAAAGCGAATACTTTTATAAAGTTATTCTATAAATAGAATATATTATATTCTATTATGCATAGTGTTTTGCATAGTAAAATCTTTTTATATAAAAGAGAATACTTTTATAAAGTTATTCTATAAATAGAATATATTATATTCTATTGTGCATAGTATTTTGCATAGTAAAATCTTTTTATATAAAACAGAATACTTTATTAAAGTTATTCTATAAATAGAATATATTATATTTTATTATGCATAGTGTTTGCATAGTGTCTGCATAGTGTTTGCATAGTAAAAATCTTTTTATATAAAATAGAATATATTTTATTTTATTTAAAAGATTTTGCTTTAAATATGGACCTTAGATTAAAAGTAAATCAACTGGACCGTTTATGGGTTGGTTACTATTCATTCCATTCTTCTATAAATAGAAGCTCATTCTTTCATTATTTCTTACGAATTCACTGAAACTCTAGAGAGAGAAACTATAGAGAGAATTCTTCTTCTATAATCTTGAGCGTATTTCTTTAGAGTTTAAGAAAACTTTGAGAGTAGTCTGAAGTTTTCTTCGAGTATATCCTCGCTTCTACCAAATAGGAATACTCTTCTTTCAAAGGTAAGGATATTATTCTTTTGTATTCAAGAAGAGAACTTTTGTTATTCCATTTCTTTATTGTTACATTGGAATAACTTTGTGTATTGCTGAGCTACCTATACTTGGTGACATTCTTCTATTATTACATCTTTATTATTACGCCGGAATATCCTATATGTCTTATCATGGGACTGGTTCCATTTTATTATTTCATCTTTATTATTACTATCGAATATCACATGCATATATATCTGGCAGGACTGGTTCCATCATTTATTATTCTCGCATTTATTATTACATTTGGAACATCCACATCCGATTGTGAATTTCACGACGACCTGGTTCCTTTATTATTATTCGATTGGAATAACAAATCATGTAAAGTACCGCATGCATGGTGATATCTTTTGTTATTCCATTCGGTATTATACTACTCATTGATTGAAATTTTGACTTATATACTCCATGAAATTAATGGAATATCCTTGATATTTAAGCTTCATCCGATATTTTTCATGGAAATATTCTTCTGAGCATTCTTGAATTTTATTCTACAAAGAAGTATCATGTTGACAATTTGGACGTTATTGGTTCCTAGATAAATTAATTCTTGAACTTGTTTTATTGAATTCTTATATCATTGTCATCATCCTCATGTTTATATTATGTTGAAAGTCATCTGTGGCCTGTAGTGCATAGATGGACTTGGTATGATTATAACCAGGGATTATTCGGTATAATCATGACCGTAATGTTACAAATGATGTGAAAATTAAAAGTCCTCATTGGCCTGTAGTGCATTGATGGACAGTTTTTGGTATGATTATGGCTATAGATTCTTTTCGGCTAAGGAAGCAAAGATGAATTGTTTTATGGCATGATCAGGACCGTTGATGAAAACACGATTATCTTTGGCCCGTAGTGCATGGATAATTCTGAAAGTAGTATGCACACAAGCCAATCATGTTTGATGATAAAGCATATACTTTGTAACAATCTTATTCATTTTATTAATAAAAGTATTAATTTATTAAAGGTTTTTAATTATCTACATGATGTTTGTTTTATAATATGTGATAAACCCATAGTTTTAAGCAATGCTTTTAGAATAATGATGATGATCATTCTAATGAGATCTAAATTCTTAGAAAGCTTAAAACTAAAATAGTTCCCAATCATTGGATTACTAAATTGGGAATTAGTAAATCCGGATAGATTGGTACATACGTTGCTTGCTCATTGGATGAGGATGATTGATCTCATGATCATTTGTGTGAGACACTAAAGCAAGTATGTAGGTGCTTATTAGAGAATAAGTTCACTTTGAACGTGGCTCGCTAAGGAATACCTAATGGAGTTTTATTTGCACGTCAATAGGAATTCTGTAGTGATAGTAGTACAAGTAATCCTTGGACTTGAGATCATCATAGTATCTTGTGTATGATGAGTTATACTTTGACTTATTCCTTAAGACCCTTAGGGTATATCAAAGGGTATGCTTGGGTATAATAAGTTGTATATGGAGATAATGTATGATCAATAAAGAATCTACCACTTCTAATAAAAGAAGAGAAATGTCCTATGTGATTCGATAAATGACAACCCAAAGAGTCCTTGGCGAAGCGTAATGAAATTAGAAAGGAGTTTCTAATTTGCATTATTTGGTGTTGTGCATTTAAGAGTTGAAATAAATATAATTAAATAAAATAAGACTCGATGTAAAATTCCATGTCTTATATTTAATTGGGACATTGTATGGTGGAAGGATTGAATTATATTTTAAACTATTTACTCAAAGGTTCTTTAATGATTAATGTTGAAATCTATATTATCCGGAAAGTCGTTGATCGCTAGGGAGGCTTATCCTCATTGTAGAATAAATATTATTTATTTAAATAAATTAATTGTTTAATTTATTTATTTAAATAAGATTAAATTATTCTAATTGATTTATTCACAACCTAGGTTTAATATGGAGAACCTAAAGGGTCACACCATAAAAGGAAGAATAATTATTTAAGAAGTTAATGGCATAATCGTAATAATATGTTAAGTATATTTAATTTAATCTATGGTGATAGAATGAATTAAATAGCTTAATATTTATTATTTAATATTTTAGAAATATTAAATATAAATTAATAAGAGAGTCTTATTAATATTATTACAATTATTATTATTTTAATTTCTAAAAGAGTTTAGGAATTAATTTAATATAAGTACTCTCATTTATTCCTAATAGGATTAGGAGGGAAAATTAGTTAAAGGAGTTTAATTAAATTAATTATCCCTAATAAGATTAGGGAGCTTAATTAATTAAAAGAATTTAATTAATTAAATAAAACCCAATTCCTTAATTGTTAAGATGGGTTGCCCACATCTATAAATAAGAGGAGTCTTATTATGGATGGGTTGTGGTTGACTTTTACTAGTACGTAATAATTCCAATTTGTTGGAGAGTACGCCCTTTCTATAGAGATAGAAAAACTAGGGTTTGAGCCAATACCCCTTTCTTGAATTTTCTTCTTCCTTGGTGGATCACCTCTAGAGGCCAAACACATGGGTGGCTAACGTTGATCAAAGGAAGGAACCAAACCCGGTGGATTCAAGTTGAACGCGAAAGGATTGGAGGTGAACTTGTACTGAGGAAGCTCGATCTTCAGGTATATGATTTTATTCTTTATCTTTTCGTTTAAATTAATAATTGCGCATAAAGGATGATCCGGGTATATGGTTTGTAAATTTTAAAACTCGATTTTACACGCTTTAGTATTTTTATGCAATTTGATTAAGCGTTAATGAATATTACAAACCTAACGAGCCGCATCGTGAGCCAAACCTTTATGCAAATTATTAATTATTTTAATTTGATATGTATATTGATATGTGTTTAGAACAATTTAATTGGGCATAATTTTATTGTATAAAATTTAAATAAATAAAAAAAAAAAAAAAAAAAATGTGTTTCTCAAAATAAAAAGTAGAATTATTTTTTTTAAGGCAATAAGTTATTGCTTTTTTTTCAAGGTGCATACCACGCCACCGAAAGTTGCAATATCACAAAATAAAAGAGTTTGCTTTTACCGGATTTCCATGCACGGAATTTAAGGATTTTACATGGATTCTTTATAATATATATATATATATTACATATATACTTGCTTTTTATATATATAAATATATATATATTATATTCTTAATTATTTTATAATTAAAATAAAAAGTTTATTTTAATTTTAAAATAAAAGATTTATTTTAATATTAAAATAAAAGAGTTTATTTTAATTTTAAAATTGAATATTATATATATATAATTATTTTAATCTTAAAATAAAAGTTTATTTTAATTTTAAAATAAAAGGTTTATTTTAATCTTAAAATAAAAAGGTTTATTTTAATTTTAAAATTATAATTTCATGCTAACTAATTAGAGTTGGAATTGGATTCCATGATAACTAATTGGAGTTGAAATTGGATTTTATTTTTCCTAAAATAAAGGAGTTTATTTGTGAATAGGGAAGTAAATCCATCTTTCCTTAAATAAAGGAGTTTGTTTATATATGAAATAAGATTTCATATTATTCAAAATAAAAGAGTTTATTTGTGAATAGGAAAGAGAATCCTAATTTCCTTAAATAAAAAGTTTATTTAAATATGGAATAAGATTTCATATTATTCAAAATAAAGGAGTTTATTTGTGAATAGGAAAGAATATCCGTGTTTCCTTTAATAAAAGATTTTTTTTACATGGAATTGGATTCCATAATTAATTAAAATAAAAGAGTTTATTTTAATTAAAGATTTTTTTATTACATGGAATTGGATTCCATAATTAATTAAAAATAAAGGAGTTTATTTTGATTAAAATTTTTGATTAAAATAAAATAGTTTATTTTATTTAAAATTGGATAAATTAAAATAAAATAGTTTTATTTTGATTTAAATTTGGATTAAAATAAAGGAGTTTATTTTGATTCAAAAATAGATTTTATACTAACTAAATTTGCCCATTAAATGATATCAATATATATATTAAATGTTTATTATTCATAAGATGAATGTTATTTATTGATGTATATGGTGATGTGTATGATAATAAATGGGATTGATTATGGACTATTGACCAAATGCGATTGGATTTTATTTTAGTTGGATGCATGAATGTATGGGTTTTATTAAATGGGGTCTACAGACCTCGTCTTCTCTAATTTTTCCTAATGTAAATTCTATCTCCTCCCATGTACTTCCCCTTGATCAACGATCAAGGTTTCTATTTATTTTAAATAGTTTTGTAATAGAAATAGTTAAATTAATTTTGAAAAATTAGAGATCAAGGAGCAAGGAATGCTTGAAGACTTGCTTTGTAATGGAGCCCTAGGTTTAAATGTAATAGTTATATTTAAATATTATTTCTTACCCTTGGGGAGTTTGACCTTATGGTTCACTTGGTGGCTTTAGTGAACCAAACTAGAATAAAAGTCCATAATCAATCCGTGTAATATCGTATTCTATATGTGCATGCTTATACTATATATATTATATATTATGCAAACATGCTTCGCATGTTCATTAATATAACGTTGTATTTTATATATATATGTAAATGCCGCTTAAACAAGATGAGACAAATTAATAACAAACCCCTCAATTTTTTATATTTAAGTCCTAAGCGTTCAAAGATATTTGGAATATCGAACGTCGCCTTTCAGCATGATAAAATTAATAGAGTATTAAATATTTAATATGAGTTTGTTGTGTCACCACAAGGCAAGTATTAAGTATTTAAGATGTTAATTTATCACATTTGATGCTTATAAAGAAAATTGAACAATATTGTTTTGTTGTGTCACCACAAGGATGATATTTTTCTTTTTGAATATATGGAGTGCTAGGTTGGACTTAACTTGGATAATTTTGATTCGGATGTGCCACCACTGATCAAAATAATCTAAGAGGCAAAATACAAGGAGTTGCATAGTTGATGTAATTGACAAAAGTTGTCTACCTATTTATTTATATATAGTTTGTTGTGTCACCACAAGGCTATATACATTTGAAATGAGATCCTTATTCTCACTAGCAAATCTTTAATTAGATTTTGCCGAACTATATAAGTGAGGTAATATAGTTTGAAGAAAATAGTGGGAGATACCAATTTAAAACAAGACCTAATTTATTTTGGTAATTAATAAAAGAATGTATGTTAAAATGTTATTAATTACAAATTCATTTACGTAATTTTTACAATGTCTAAAAATTACTATCAACTGCGAAGCATATTAGATGCTAAATTAACCGCACTAAATTAAATCGGATTGGTTAAGGAATATGAGAATAGTTCTCACAAATTTAAAAGCTATCTTATGTCCTTAATACGCCTATCCTCGAGATGGTTGCGCATAATGCCTCTGAGGAAGACATTGCTACTTTTAGAAAGTGGCAAGATGATGATGCACGATTAGCTCAATGCATCATGCTCGCATCCATTAAGTAACGAGCTTCACGTCGGCGATGAAACTATGGATGCTCTACTATATTCCCGCACATCAAGTAGTTGATGGTGAGGAAAGTAGGGACCGATAGATATCGGATATCTAAGGAGCTCTTCCAATCTAGAATGGCCAATGGCACTATAAGCGAACATAAAAGTTCTTAACATAATCAATTTGATTGATCAATTAGACAACTAGTTTTGTCATGGATGGAGAGTTGAGCCAAGATTTGATCTTGCACTCACTCCCGACTCCTTTCATAATTGTTGTGAATTTTTCATATGAACAAGCTAGACATCGACTTTCTTGATTTGCTTAACATGTTGAAAATGTTGAGAGTCACTTTCAACCAAGAAAGACCATGTCTTCTTGGTAGGGGCCAAAGGATCTTCTCGAAAAGAAGAACGATTCAAAGAAGGTATATAGAAAGGCAAAAACAAAGGATAATAAGAATAAAAGCGATACGGATAGCAAAGGAGTTTGCTTCCACCGCTATAAGCCCGGACACTGGAAAGAAAGCTGAAGAAGCATCTTGCGAGGCTAACCAAAGAAGCTTAGTGAAGTTTAGGTTCACAATACAATTTTGTTCATGATTTAAATAAATTTTCTTTAAGTCGAGGTTCTACTTGGGTATTGGATACCGACTTTGGTTATCATAAATATAGATTTATGAAGGGACCAAGCGTAAGTAGAAAGTTAAACAAAGATAAGTAATCCTATGTGTGGAAAATGAAGCAAAGGTTCTTGCATTAGCTATAGAAACTTATAGTTTAGCAATGCTACAGGGCAAATCTATTAAGTCGATAAGTTGTTATTGTATTCAGATTCTTGTTAAAAATATTATTTCCATTTTATTGTTGGACAATGAAATCTTTGGTATTATAATTAAGAACAATTGTTGTTCTATTTATAATAATAATGTTTTGTATAGAATCGAATATTACTTAATAAATTTTGTATACTTGACTTACATGAAAATAATTTTGCATATTGAACAAATTAGTATAAGAAAAGGAGATGATCATTCAAAGAGTTGAATGTATGTATTTGTTGAAATACAAGTGTGAATTATTTGAAAGGTTCAAAGAATTCAAAAGTGAAACAAATTGGCAAAGTATTAGGATTCTTTGATCGGATCAAGGAAGGAATACTTGTGCAATAAGTTTATAGATCATCTCATATGGTTTTCTCATAATGGACGCCTCTTGATACATAATAATTGATTAATGTATCCGAAAGGAAAAATTGTACCTATTTGAACATGAGTGCGATCCATAATGATTTTACCGACATTCCAAAGATCCTTCTAGGGTCATGTCCCTAGAAATGGTGCATATATCTCTACTAAAAGGTAACCTCAAAATCCTACCCCAAGACTCCATAAAAGTTATGGATGGGGAGGATTCCTAATCTTAAGTATGTTAAGATAAGGGTTCCAACTTATGTGAAAAGGTTTCAAAGGATAAGCTTGGGACAAAATTTGACATGTCTGATTTGTGGGACATCCTAAAGTAAGTTTAGGGCATATGTTCTATAATCCTACATAGCAAAAAGGTGTTTATTCATGAAACACCACGCTTTCTAAGATAAAGGTGTTTATCATTAAAAGGGCTAGTGGGAGGATAATAGATCTTGAAGAGTTCAAGAACCACAAAATACTATAAGTCAAATAAGAGGAACCTCAGAGATGACTCTATTATATCACAACCTCATCGTAAATCCGGAATAGTACCAAAGATACCTAGGTGGTATGGATTCATCATGGATGATATTGATGAGGTACACATCATGAAAGATGATGATCCAGAGTTACATCTGATGAGGTAAGACTTCTAGTGTGTACAAAAGGGTCGATGGGAGCGTCATGAAATTTCTAGTATTATATGTTGATATACTACGGATAAGGAATGACATACCAATGCTACAATCGATAAAGATAAAGTTGTCTAAACATTCCTCCACCTAATGATTTGGGAAGAGTATCTTAATTGGGGATAAAATCTATATAGATAGATTCAAGAGGATGCTCGACTTAACCCAAGGAATGTATATTCATTTGATGCTAAAGTCGTTTAGCATGGCAAACTCCAAGAGATGTCTCATGTCGATGAGCTATGGAGTGTATCTCTCTAATAGTCCCCACGAGACTCCTCGAAAGAGAGTTCGCATGAGTGACAATCATGTATGCAATGAAATGTCACGAGACCGATGATGATCGATCACCAAATTATGGAGAAGTTCACTATGAGTCGGTGAAAAACATCTTAAAGTGCTTAACCCACTAAGGATGTGATCATATTCATGGTGGGTCTAAATTAAAACTAGAGGGCTTAATGACTCAAGTTTTTCGAGACAGCACCAAGATGACGAAAATTCACTTTAAGGTAAAGTGTTACCTTGAAACGAGTGGTGCGATGAATTGGAAAGGTTCCAAACAAAGAAAGAGTTCTTTGGTTTAGTGATAAAGACAAAGTATATAGCTATAAATGAAGGCTGCAAGTTGATTGTTTGGATTAAAGTTCATTATAGAACTACTTAATAGTTCCTAAGTCTCATCTTGGATCTAAACATGTGTTGTGGCACTTTCATTTGATTATTAGAATCATTGAAGATGGAAATCACTATAGAGATAGTGGACTCTCATGAACAACATTACATATCCATTAACTAAAAGCTTATCCAACAAAAGCGGGATAATCGTCACTTAGAGAAGAAGAGTATGAGATACCATGGCGATTGGCTTTAGTGCAAGTGGGAGATTGAAAGTAGTATGCACACAAGCCAATCATGTTTGATGATAAAGCATATACTTTGTAGCAATCTAATTCATTTATTAATAAAAAGTATTAATTTATTAAAGGCTTTTAATTATCTACATGATGATGTTTTATAATATGTGATAAACCCATAGTTTTAAGCAATGCTTTTAGAATAATGATGATGATCATTCTAATGAGATCTAAATTCTTAGAAAGCTTAAAACTAAAATAGTTTCCAATCATTGGATTACTAAATTGGGGATTAGTAAATCCGGATAGATTGAGTACATCGTTAACTTGCTCATTGGATGAGGATGATTGATCTCATGATCATTTATGTGGAGACACTAAAGCAAGTATGTAGGTGCTTATTAGAGAATAAGTTCAATTTGACGTGGCTCATTAAGGAATACCTAATGGAGTTTTATTTGCTTTGTCAATAGGAATTCTCAGTAGTGATAGTAGTACTGAAGTAATCCTTGGACTTGAGATCATCATAGTATCTTGTGTATGATGAGTTATACTTTGACTTATTCCTTAAGACCCTTAGGGTATATCAAAGGGTATGCTTGGGTATAATAAGTTGTATACATGGAGATAATGTATGATCAATAAAGAATCTACCACTTAATATAAAAGAGAAATGTCTATGTGATTCGATAAATGACAACCCAAAGAGTCCTTGGCAAAGCGAAATGAAATTAGAAAGGAGTTTCTAATTTGCATTATTTAGTGTTGTGCATTTAAGAGTCGAAATACATATAATTAAATAAAATAAGACTTGATGAAATTCCAATGCCTTATATTTAATTGGGACATTGTATGGTGGAAGGATTGAATTGTGCGGTAACTATTTACTCAAAGGTTCTTTAATGATTAATGTTGAAATCTATATTATCTGGAAAGTCGTTGATCGCTAGGAGAGACTTATCCTATTGTAGAATAAATATTATTTATTTAAATAAATTAATTATTTAATTTATTTATTTAAATAAGATTAAATTGTTCTAATTAATTTATTCACAACCGTTTAATATGGAGAACCTAAAGGGTCACACCATAAAAGGAAGAATAATTATTTAAGAAGTTAATGGCATAATCGTAATAATATGTTAAGTATATTTAATTTACTCTATGGTGATAGAATGAATTAAATAGCTTAATATTATTATTTAATATTTTAGAAATATTAAATATAAATTAATAAGAGGAGTCTTATTAATATTATTACAATTATTATTATTTTAATTTCTAAAAGAGTTTAGGAATTAATTTAATATAAGTACTCTCATTTATTCCTAATAGGATTAGGAGGAAAATTAATTAAAGGAGTTTAATTAATTATCCCTAATAAGATTAGGGAGCTTAATTAATTAAAAGAATTTAATTAATTAAATAAAACCCAATTCCTTAATTGTTAAGATGGGTTGCCCACATCTATAAATAAGAGGAGTCTTATTATGGATGGGTTGTGGTTGACTTTTACTAGTGCGTAATAATTCTAATTTGTTGGAAATGCGCCTTTTCTATAGAGATAGAAAAACTAGGGTTTGAGCCAATACCCCTTTCTTGAATTTTCTTCTTCCTTGGTGGATCACCTCTAGAGGCCAAACACATGGGTGGCTAACGTTGATCAAAGGAAGGAACCAAACCCGGTGGATTCAAGTTGAACGCGAAAGGGATTGGAGGTGAACTTGTACCTGAGGAAGCTCGATCTTCAAGGGTATGATTTTATTCTTTATCTTTTCGTTTAAATTAATAATTGCGCATAAAGGATGATCCGGGTATATGGTTTGTAAATTTTTAAAACTCTGATTTTACACGTTTCCGCATTTTTATGCAATTTGATTGCGTTCATGAATATTACAAACCTAACAAATTCGTGGTCGTGATACTAAAGAATATCCTTGGCCTGTAGTGTAAGAATGATTTAATGATGTGGATTATTTATTGAAATTTGAGTCTCGTGATAAAAGTGATGAAAAACTTTTAAATCATAAAAGATAGTAGATTCTATTCTCTACTGACTCTTTTAATGGATTTCTTGTTCATTTATGCAATTAAACTTGATGTCTATTATATTTTATCGGTTTAACATTGTTGGAGACTAATGATAATTTATTCTACATTATCTTAGTCATAATATTTCTTCTTGGGCTAGTTGAGCTCACCTTTTCTTTCAATTTTTCTCTTGAAATGAGAATATAAATGAGACGAGTCGGGGAACGGAGTGATGGTCCGAGGATAGCATTAGTAGTCCTCACTATTCGTGAAATAGTGTGATAATAATTGTAATGAGGACTCCTTTTGAGTTTGTATAATCTCTAGTAGATAAAATTTGTATTCAAACTCAGGTTTATGTTTTGTCGTATTGTATACCCAACGATAGTATTAATAAGTTATATTTGAATTTTGTACCATGTATCCGCTACCCAAGATGGGTGATGTATACCTAATTTTGGGGCATCACAGTTAGTATCAAAGCTTAGGGATATGATCCTGGCCGAGGTGTGAGACAAGAACTAGGAGGGGAGAGAGAGGGAATTCCTTCGCTAGTATGACCTACCTAAGTTTATTTGTTATTTAATTGGTCAGTCAGAATATAGGGGTATTATGTGGTATGTCAATTAACCCTTATTTTGAAACTATATTCTAGAATGATATTTGAAATACGGGAGATAAGAAATGAAAAATCATGATAGAGAGAAATAACCGTGGGAAGGTACAATCCGAAAAGAAAGCAAGGTATTCTCATCTCTTCGAATATCAGATACGTATGTAAATTTTGAGGGCGAAATTTCATAAAGAGGGGAGATTGTGAGACCCCAAATTTTATGAAATAAAAGTATTCAATTTTTCTATTTTAGTAAATGGTTAAATTGATAAAAGGTTAAAGTTAAGGGTGATATGTGAATTTTTTTTAAGTAGACAAGTTGTCATAAAATACCCGGTTTCTATTCACTCTAGTATTATTCACTCGGGTATTTGGGACACTTTTTGTATCGGAGTACCATTCACGAGTTACTATTCATGAGTTACTATTCACGAGTTAATATTCACAAGTTACTATTCACGAGTTACTATTCACGAGTTACTATTCATGAGTTACTATTCACGAGTTACTATTCACGAGTTACTATTCACCCGAACAAAATATATTTCTTTTCGGTCAAAATTATTTTTTGGTACAATATTATTCCATGAATAGATGCACTAATTTTTCAGACCGTTGGTTGAAATTATAACAGAAAAGCTTTTTATATAAAACAGAATACTTTTATAAAGTTATTCTATAAATAGAATATATTATATTCTATTATGCATAGTGTTTTGCATAGTAAAATATTTTTATATAAAACAGAATACTTTTATAAAGTTATTCTATAAATAGAATATATTATATTCTATTGTACATAGTATTTTGCATAGTAAAATCTTTTTATATAACTTATAAAAATGGACTTGGTATGATTATGACCAGGGATTATTCGGTATAATCATGACCGTAATGTTACAAATGATGTGAAAATTAAAAGTCCTCATTGGCCTGTAGTGCGTTGATGGACAGTTTTTGGTATGATTATGGCTATAGATTCTTTTTGGCTAAGGGAGCAAAGATGAATTTTTTATGGCATGATCGGAATGTTGATGAAAACACGATTATCTTTTTGCCCGTAGAGTGCATGGATAATTCGTGGTCGCGTGGATCTTAAAGAATATCCTTGGCCTGTAGTGCAAGGATGATTTAATGATGTGGATTATTTATTGAGCTGAGTCTCAGCGATAAAAGTGATGAAAAACTTTTTAAATCATAAAAGATAGTAGATTCTATTCTCTACTTGACTCTTTTAATGGATTTCTTGTTCCGCTGCAATTAAACTTGATGTCTATTATATTTTATCAGTTTAACATTGTTGGAGACTAATGATAATTTATTCTACATTATCTTAGTCATAATATTTCTTACTGGGCTAGTTGAGCTCACCCTTTCTTTCACCTGTTCTCTTCGTGAAATGAGAATATAGTTTGACGAAGTCGGGAAGCGGAGTGATGGTCCGAGGATAGCATTAGTAGTCCTCACTATTCTGTGAAATAGTGTGATAATAATTGTAATGAGGACTCCTTTTGAGTTTGTATAATCTCTAGTAGATAAAATTTGTATTCAAACTCACAGTTTATGTTTTGTCGTATTGTACACGACAGTTGTATTAATAAGTTGTATTTGAATTCTGTACCATGTATATGGCGACCCATGATGGGTGATGTATACCTAATTTTGGGAGCATCACAGTTGGTATCAAAGCTTAGGGATATGATTCCTGGCTGAGGTGTGAGACAAGAACTAGGAGGGGAGAGACAGGGAATTCCTTCGCTAGTATGACCTACCTAAGTTTATTTGTTATTTAATTGGTCGGTCAGAATATAGGGGTATTATGTGGTATGTCAATTAACCCTTATTTTGATACTATATTCTAGAATGATATTTGAAATACAGGAGATAAGAAATGGAAAATCATGATAGAGAGGAAATAACCAGGAAGGTACAATCCGAAAAGAAAGCAAGGTATTCTCATCTCTTCGATTATCAGATACGTATGTAAATTTTGAGGGCGAAATTTCATAAGGAGGGGAGATTGTGAGACCCCGAATTTTATGAAATAAAAGTATTCAATTTTTCTATTTTAGTAAATGGTTAAATTGATAAAAGGTTAAAGTTAAGGGTGATATGTGAATTTTTTTTAAGTAGACAAGTTGTCATAAAATACCCGGTTACTATTCATTCTAGTATTATTCACTCGGGTATTTGGGACACTTTTTGTGTCGGAGTACCATTCACGAGTTACTATTCATGAGTTACTATTCACGAGTTACTATTTATGAGTTACTATTCATGAGTTACTATTCACGAGTTACTATTCACAAGTTACTATTCACGAGTTACTATTCACGAGTTACTATTCACGGGATACTATTCACTAACAAAATATATTTCTTTTTTTCTACCCAAATCATTTTTGGGTACAATATTATTCCATGAATAGATGCACTAATTTTCAGACCATTGGTTGAAATTATAACGAAAAGCTTTTTATATAAAATGTAATACTTTTATAAAGTTATTCTATAAATAGAATATATTATATTCTATTATGCATAGTGTTTTGCATAGTAAAATCTTTTTATATAAAATGTAATACTTTTATAAAGTTATTCTATAAATAGAATATATTATATTCTATTGTATATAGTATTTTGCATAGTAAAATCTTTTATATAAAATAGAATACTTTATTAAAGTTATTCTATAAATAGAATATATTATATTTTATTATGCATAGTGTTTGCATAGTGCCTGCATAGTGTTTGCATAGTTAAAATCTTTTTATATAAAATAGAATATATTATATTTTATTTAAAAGATTTTGCTTTAAATATGGACCTTCCGATTAAAGTAAATCAATCTGGACCGTTTATGGGTTGGTTACTATTCATTCCATTCTTCTATAAATAGAAGCTCATTCTTTCATTATTTCTTACGAATTCACTGAAACTCTAGAGAGAGAAACTATAGAGAGAATTCTTCTTCTATAATCTTGAGCGTATTTCTTTAGAGTTTAAGAAAACTTTGAGAGTAGTGCAAGTTTTCTTCGAGTATATCCTCGCTCTACCAGCCGGAATACTCTTTTGTCAAATGTAAGGGATATTATTCTTTTGTATTTAAGAAGAGAACTTCTGTTATTCCATTTCTTTATTGTTACATTGGAATAACTTTTGATCGTGGTTACCTATGTGACGCCCCCAAATAGGTATACACAACACCCATTCTGAGTCGCCAAATACATGGTACAAGAAGCAAACTACAACTTCAATAATACAAATGTCGTGTGAAATACGACAATATATCTTAATGAGTTTAAATACAATATTGTCTTCTAGACAATATCCATACCCAAATAAATCCTCATCCCATTTATTGATACATTTTTTTACAAAAATGGTGAGGACTACTTGAACAACTCTCTCTAGAACCTTCATTCCATACCCCGACTAGTACTTCGCTTACATTCTCGCCTCACGAGAAGAAAAATGGATCAACAAGGAAAAGGGTGAGCTCAACTAGCCCGAAGAAGAATACTATGACTAAGATAATATACAACAAATTATCGTTAGTCTCCAACGAGGAAAAATCGATAGAATACAATGAGACAACAAGTTTTGAGATCAATATTACATGGCGAAATAATAATTCATAGAAGAGTTACGTAGAGAATGAAATCTACTATAATCTATGAATTTAACGATCCATCATCAATATTTTATCCTGTAAACATCAATCAATATTCATCTCAAATTAAACATTCATCTTTGCACTACTGAGCCAAAGATATTCATCGATCGGTCATGTTCATCTCAACACTGCTCATCTTTACTTGCTGGTGCCAAAGATATTCATCGATTAATCATGTTCATTTAAACACTGCTCATCTTTGCACTACAGGGCCAAAGATATTCTTCAGAAATCATTCATCTTTGCACTACGGCCCAAAGATATTCAATAATATCATCATTTAAGGCCGAGGATGATGAAAATATTTTTAAAGAACGAATCCAAAGTGAAACAAAATGACAAGGATTAAGGATTAATGATTAGTACTTTGTTTTTTATCCATGTCCAACAATACCTCAAAAATAATCATAGTGGTGTAAAATTCAAGAATGATCAAAACATGGATACAATCAAAGATAGTATCCGAATATAGATATTTTGGACGAAAAGAAGAAATTTTATTTTTATGAATAGTCTTGTATCGTGAATAGTGCCATATCGTGAATAGTCTTGAGTATATCGTGAATAATAACTCAGACACCAAAAGATAGAAATTCCACAAAAAAAACATTTTCACGCTTCATGAATAGTACTGTGAATAAACTAATAGTAACTCATGTGAATAGTAACTCATGAATAGTAACTCATGAATAGTAACCCCGACATGAAAAAGTTCCAAATTTGATAAAAACTTCGATCAACATTTCAAAGATAATGATATTGAAGAAATAATATCATTACGAAAAAAATAATATCCCTTACCTCGAAAGAATCGGTTTCTTGGGAAGGAAAGGTCTCAAGTGATCTTTGAATGAAACTTATCTTGAACAAAGAACTCTCAAAGTATCTAAATACTCACAAAATACGCTCGATAATATAGAGAGAAAGAGAAAAACTTTGTTTACGGTGTGATTTTCAATTCTAACTTAGCCCTCTATTTATAGGAAAATGTTAGCCAGCAAAAGCAGACTTGACTTGCTTACTGATGGCTTTACACTACTATTCCCACCCACCACATTTGAAAATTTAATTGAGCACATTTCTCACCAACCAAAAGTGGGGCCCACCAATTCTAGAATTTTCCACCAAAATCATTTATAACCTAATTTACGAATCAGACACCTCTTAAAATTCACAACAAATCATTCGTGCATTTTAACGGTTCAAAATTTGTGGACATATACTCAACTTATGTATGTATAACATACCCAAAAATTTACCACAATCCAACGGTCGGATTAAAAATTATAACCCATGAATATATCTCAAAACCCCGATTTGATTTTTAACACCTCCAATCCGATAAAATACCGATAAAACACCTCAACAATAATTTCTTCATTTATAACCACATAAATAAATCCATCATTTATATCCACATAAAATAAATATTTCTTTATCATATGAATCAATAATTAATTATTCACAAATAATATTACGAATCACAATTATAATGACGGTAGTTCCCAGAAAGAGGGGCTTTCAATAAGGATCTCTCTCATTCTTGCCGCGCAATTAGGTGACCAAACCTCTCCTTAGACGAACTTTCTAGACATTGCCAATAATGTTATCTAATAATATTATTCAAATAATATGAATTATTGATCCGATAATGGGAAATCACGTGCGGTGACAATTATTGAACAACAATAATATAAAATATCAACGCAGACAATTATTGAATCAATAAAATAAAATATTGAGCGATAACTCATGTGAAAATTATTGAGTAGTGCCATCTTACGTATTTAATCAAGAATTCAACAATCTTGTACAATCTGGTATCTTCTTCGCATAAACCACGCGTATTCGTATTTTTAACCACCGGGTATTCCAACGATCTTATTTGGTAATAATTACGTGATTATTTATAACCACCCAAACTTTGTCGCTTTTTCTCATCCAATCGCTTTCAGATTATGGGGCCCACATTATGGTTTGCTAGGCCGTCGTACGAATATTCCCAAAGCAAGATAAATATTCCACGACCAAACGAATATTCCCAGACAAAAATGAATATTTTATAACCACTTGCTTATTTTGAAATATTTGCGTATTTAACCCTTAATTATCCACATTAATCAAATCAACCCTTACTATTTCAAAATAATAAATAAAGGAAATTCCTTTTATTTAAAAAATTTTGAGGTCTTCTGACCTCCCTCCTTATGAAATTTCGTCCTCGAAATTGACATACGATACACAGTGTTTCGAAAGGTGAGGATACCTCGCTTTCATTTCCGTTTCCAATTCCCGTGTCATTTCTCTATAGCATGATTCCTCCACAAAACTTTAACTTGTGGTATGACCTTTCTTGGCGTAGGACATGCTCCTTCCTATCCAAGATCTTGACAGTACCTCCTCATATACGTTAAGTCTTGGCTATCTCGTCCTGTTCTAACTTCAATAACGTGGTTCGGTCTTTCACATATTTACTGAAGTATAGATATATGAAACACATTATGAACACGAGACATACTTGGAGGTAACGCAAGTCTATAGGCTACATTTCCTACTCGGTCAAGAATTTGAAATGGACCAATAAATCGTGGATTTGAGCTTTCCTCTCTTCCCAAATCTTGTAACTCCTTCCATGGAGCAACTCGCAACAATACATGATCCCTACATTAAATTCCACATCCTTTCGATGAAGATCCGCATAACTCTTTTTGTCGATCTTGTGCCGGTTTGTATACGTTATTTAATCATTAGTCATAAATCACGTACTAACTCGGGTCCCAACAATGTTGCTTCACCCACCTCATCCCAACATATTGGAGAGCGACATTTTGTCCATATAATGCTTGAATGGAACCATACCTATATTTGTTTAATAACTATTGTTGTATGAGAATTCCACCAATGGCAAGTACTTATCCCAACTTCCTTTGAAATCTAGGACACGAGTTTTAATATATCTTCAAGAGTTTGAGTAGTCCTTCGATTGCCCATCCGCTTTGAGGATGGTATGCCAAACCAATCGTAAATTGCGTCTATAGCTTTCTAACCCAAAATCATGAAGTGAATCTTGGGTCACTATCCAAAACTATGGATACGGGCATGCCATGCAACCTCACAATCTCATTCACGTACATACTAAAGAAGACGTTCAAGGGAATAAGTCTCCGTGATCGAAGAAATGAGCGATTTGGTTAATCTATCAACAATAACCCAAATAGCATTGATGCCTTGAGAAACCGTAGGAAGACCCGTAACGAAATCTATGGTAATGTGTTCCCACTTCCATTCCTAATCTCAAGTGGTTGCAACGGACCCTTAGGTACTAGATGCTCGCCTTTACGTTAAGTAAGTTAAACACATCGAGATAAACTTTGCAATCTCTCTTTCGTATTATTCCACCAAAATGTATGTCGAAGATCACGATACATTTTAGTACTTCGAGATGGATTGCAAATGGTGTATTGTGTGCCTCCATCATAATCTTGTACTTCAAATCGAGTCGTTAGGAACACAAAGTCTAGAGTGGACTCAAGTATTCCTTCTTCATCAATTCTAAGCTTAGAATAGCTCCTTCTTGTACTTTCTTCTTCATACACATCATTTCAAGATTGGTGGCTTGAAAGCGAAATTTAACTAAAGTCGATTATACTCGTATATCATCACGTGGGTACCTAGAGTTTTCATCTCCATCTCTATTATTTGTAAATTATCGAAATTAGTCTTTGACAATATCGTACTTTCATACTTCTGTATACGATCTTCTACTCAACACGTCAGCTACCACGTTCGCTTTTCCAGGATGGCATGGTCAGAACATGTGCTGAAATGAGTCTCCTCTTGAGTTCTTCGAAGCTCTTCCCACATTCCTTGCTCCATTCGAATTTTGTATCTCTACGAGTCAGCTGCGATAATGGAATAGCGATTCGAGAATATCCTTCAACGAATCTCCGATAATAACCAACTAAGCCTAGAAAGCTACGTATTTAGATTCTCGACTTAGGTTGCTCTCAATCGTGACTCATATCCCAATCTTGGATAACACGTCACAATGACACCTATCAGTTTACTATCGCACGAATATGACGTCCCCTATAGAGAGTCTGGCTTAGGTGAATTCCACAAAGGAAGTCACAAGATAAAGGCTCAGGTACCAAATTCTATAGTTGAATTTTTAACTCCTGAAGTTCAATAGGAGCCATTCTATATGAGATTTTAGAAATGAGTTTTGTCTAGGGTTCAAAGTCGATACAAAATTTAATATCGGGGCTTTGGGAGTAAGCGAAGAAATTCTTCAGAAATACATCGGGAAAAATCAATAACAACAGAATATTATTCAAATCGGCGTGTCTTTATTCAAATCCATAACATGGATTAAGAAAACTTGACATCCGTAATAAACGAATGACTTCATGGCTTGATATGAAAATGTTTGATTACAATGGTTTGATTGCTTGAATTGAATAACGAGTTGCTTAGGAATATGAAAACTAACAACCTTACAAAAGCAATCAATTTGGCATGATGAGTAGTTAACCTTAAAATCACATCAAAAGCAAATATCTCTATAGAAATAAGGTTAACGAGTAATGTGATAGTGCCAACTGAATCAAACAAGATTTCTAAACAACGAGATGTAATGAAAGTTTCTCCTAACGGATTCTCCATAAATAGGTCAAAGTCTAATTTCTCCGTAGTCAAGTTCAAACGTTGAAATAAGCGAAGAGATAAAAGAATGGGTAGAACAGGTATCTAGTAAGGTATAAACTTAGCAAGAATTTATAATTAACTAACCCGTCTTAACCGTTCGGGTTCCTCGCATTTTGACCGGTCCACGACAAACGCTCTTCCAAGAACCAGTTGACTTTGACTTTTCTCGGGACATCCTTTTTGAGTCACCATTCATGCTTTGGGTGGGTTTCGATATCGTCATAATCTCGGCGATATGTCCTTCTTTTCCACAATTATAGCATACCTTGGAAGGCTTTGAGCAGTTTGACCTTATATGTCCCTCCTTTCCACATCGTAGCATCTAACGGCGATCGTTCTCTTCCCTAGAATTTGTTGATAGTCTTGATGTTGTTGCCGACGCCTTCCGTCATCGTTAAATCTTCTCTTCTTAGATTGGACATCTCTTTCCATAATATCAACGCTGATGCGACTTTTACCCATGCATCACTCATTCTCACTTGTTCGCTTATTTCTTCTTTGAGCTCAGATTCCGACTTTATCATCTTATACTACGCGAAAAAGAGCTGCTTACATTCAAGCATCACGTGTCGGGTAACACAAGCTTGAATCGTTGCATCCTTTTGCTCCACGATTGCTGCAATTCTTTAGCTTTGCTTCTTCTAACTCATGAATACGATTTTGCAATTCTATATTTTGATCATAAAATACCTCTAATAAACTCTCTTGAGTACCTCTTCTTCCTCTTCTTCCTCACTCTCACCATTTGTTACCTCTGCGATTATCTAAAATCTAACTATCAATTCTTCACTCACCACATGGATATCTCTAATTCCTTCTTCTTTGACATCACATTATCACGGTTGGCGATTAGAGGTGTCTCCACGATCTCATTCACTCCATTGTTAACGTTCTCGTGACCATTCTAAAAACTATCATAAAACAAGGGTTAATTAAATAAATTAACAAATCACATAATACCCTATAATATGACCAACCAACAAATAAGCTTAGGTAGGACACACTAGCGAAGGATTTACTCGTCTCTCCCCCTAGTTTTATTCCCCGATCTCATGGAGATCATCATATCCTAAGCTCGATACCAACCGTGGGCGCCCCCCAATAGGTATATACAACACCCATTCCGAGTCGCCAAATACATGGTACAAGAAGCAAACTACAACTTCATAATACAAATGTGGGTGAAATACGACAATATATCTTGTGAGTTTAAATACAATATTGTCTTCTAGACAATATCCATACCAAATAAATCCTCATCCCAATTATTGATACATTATTTTACAAAATGGTGAGGACTACTTGAACAACTCTCTCTAACCTTCATTCCATACCCCAAGCTAGTACTGTTACATTCTCGCCTCCACGAGAAGAAAAATGGATCAACAAGGAAAAGGGTGAGCTCAACTAGCCCAATAAAGAATACTATGACTAAGATAATATACAACAAATTATCGTTAGTCTCCAGCGAGGAAAAATCGATAGAATACAATGAGAAACAAGTTTGAGATCAATATTCGCAGTGAAATAATAATTCATAGAAGAGTTACGTAGAGAATGAAATCTACTATAATCTATGAATTTAACGATCCATCATCAATATTTTATCCCCGTAACATCAATCAATATTCATCTCAAATCAAACATTCATCTTTGCACTACTGAGCCAAAGATATTCATCGATCGGTCATGTTCATCTCAACACTGTTCATCTTTGCTTTCTGAGCCAAAGATATTCATCGATTAGTCATGTTCATTTAAACACTTGTTCATCTTCTGCACTTTCTGAGCCCAAGATATTCTTCAGAAATCATTCATCTTTGCTACTGGGCCAAAGATATTCAATAATATCATCATTTAAGGCGAGGATGATGAAAAATATTTTTAAAGAACGAATCCAAAGGAAACAAAATGACAAGGATTAAGGATTAATGATTAAGTACTTTGTTTTATCCATGTCCAACAATACCTCAAAAATAATCGTAGTGGTGTAAAATTCAAGAATGATCAAAACATGGATACAATCAAAGCTAGTATCCGAAATAGATATTTTGGACGAAAAGAAGAAATTTTATTTTTGGTGAATAGTGCAGATATCGTGAATAGTGCTTGAGTATCGTGAATAAGTAACTCAGACACCAAAAGATAAAAATTCCACAAAAAAAACATTTTCACGCTTATTTAATAGTACTCGTGAATAAGAACTCGTGAATAGTAACTCATGAATAATAACTCATGAATAGTAACTCATGAATAGTAACCCCGAGCATGAAAAAGTTCCAAATTTGATAAAAACTTCAGATCAACATTTCAAAGATAATGATATTGAAGAAATAATATCATTACTGAAAAAAATAATATCCCTTACCTCAAAGAATCGAAGATTTCCGAAGGAAAGGTCGGGAAGTGATCTTTGAATGAAACTTATCTTGAGCAATGAACTCTCAAAGTATCTAAATACTCTCAAAAATACTCAATAATATAGAGAGAAGAGAGAAACTTTGTTTACGGTGTGATTTTCAATTCTAACTTAGCCTATTTTATATAGGAAAATGTTAGCCGTACCAAGGCAGACTTGACACAAGCACACGATGGCTTTACACTGCTACTATTCCCACCCACCACATTTGAAAATTCAATTGAGCACATTTCTCACCAACCAAAAGTGGGGCCCACCAATTCTAGAATTTTCCACCAAAATCATTTATAACCTAATTTACGAATCCGACACCTCTTAAAATTCACAACAAATCATTCGTGCATTTTAACGGTTCAAAATTTGTGGACATATACTCAACTTATGTATGTATAACATACCCAAAAATTACCACAATCCAACGGTTTGGGATTAAAAATTATAACCCCGCAATATATCTCAAAACCCCGATTTGATTTTTAACACCTCCAATCCGATAAAATACTTGATAAAACACCTCAACAATAATTTCTTCATTTATAACCACATAAATAAATCCATCATTTATATCCACATAAAATAAATATTTCTTTATCATATGAATCAATAATTAATTATTCACAAATAATATTACGTAATCACAATTATAATGAACGAGGCCATTCCTGTGAAGAGGGGGCTTTCAATAAGGATCTCTCCTTCTTGGCGCGCGCAATTAGGTGACCAAACCTCTCCTTAGATGTAACTTTCTAGACATTGCCAATAATGTTATCTAATAATATTATTCAAATAATATGAATTATTGATCCGATAATGGGAAATCTTGTGCGGTGACAATTATTGAACAACAATAATATAAAATATCAACGCAGTAATTATGGAATCAATAAAATAAAATATTGAGCGATAACTCTTGTGAAAATTATTGAGTAGTGCCATCTTACGTGCGAATCAATAATTCAACAATCTTGCGCGATACCGGTGTCTTCTTTATGCGACCACGCCATTCATCGTATTTTAACCACCGGGTATTCAATGATCTTAACGGTAACAACTACGCCGTTATTTATAACCACCCAAACTTTTTTGTTTTCCTCATCCAATCGCTTTCCGTTATGGGGCCCACACATGGGCTGCTACCGGTAAATACGAATATTCCCGACGATATGAATATTCCACGACCAAACGAATATTCCCCAAAGCGATGCGAATATTCCACGACCAAACGAATATTCCCCGACAAAAATGAATATTTTATAACCACTTGCTTATTTTGAAATATTTGCGTATTTAACCCTTAACTATCCACATTAATCAAATCAACCCTTACTATTTCAAAATAATAAATAAAGGAATTTCCTTTTTATTTAAAAAAATTTCGGGGTCTTACACCTATACTTGGTGACATTCTTCATTATTCTCGTCTTTATTATTACGTTGAATATCCTCAGATATGTGCTATCTGTGGGACTGGTTCCATTTTATTATTTCATCTTTATTATTACATTTGAATATCCTCGTCTCAAGTATTATCTGTGGGACTGGTTCCATCATTTATTATTCTGCATTTATTATTACTGTTAGAACATCCCAGCCGGTTAGTGAATTTCACGACGACCGTTCCGTTATTATTATTACGATGGAATAACAAATATGTAAAGTCTGCATGCATGGTGATATCTTTTGTTATTCCATTCGGTTATTATACTCAGTTGATTGAAATTTTGACTTCTATACTCCAAGAAAATTAGTGGAATATCCTTGATATTTGCGCTTCATCCAGTATTTTTCTTGGAAATATTCTTCTGAGCATTCTTGAATTTTATTCTACAAAGAAGTATCATGTTAACAATTTGGACATTATTGGTTCCTAGATAAATTAATTCTTGAACTTGTTTTATTGAATTCTTATATCATTGTCATCATCATCATCCTCATGTTTATATTATGTTTGAAAGTCATCTCGTGGCACATGTAGTGCATAGATGGACTTGGTATGATTATGACCGAGGATTATTCGGTATAATCATGAATCGTAATGTTACAAATGATGTGAAAATTAAAAGTCCTCATTGGCACAGAAGTGCATTGATGGACATGCTTTTGGTATGATTATGGCTATAGATTCTTTTCTCGCTAAGGAGCAAAGATGAATTGTTTTATGGCATGATCGGGAATGTTGATGAAAACACGATTATCTTTGGCCCGTAGTGCATGGATAATTAGGTGGTCGTGATATTAAAGAATATCCTTGGCCGTAGTGCGAGGATGATTTAATGATGTGGATTATTTATTGAAATGAGTCTCGGCGATAAAAGTGATGAAAAACTTTTTAAATCATAAAAGATAGTAGATTCTATTCTCTACTTGACTCTTTCAATGGATTTCTTGTTCCACTGCAGATAAACTTGATGTCTATTATATTTTATCAGTTTAACATTGTTGGAGACTAATGATAATTTATTCTACATTATCTTAGTCATAATATTTTTACTGGGCTAGTTGAGCTCACCCTTTCTTTCACTGTTCTCTTCAGGAAATGAGAATATAGCTGGGACGAGTCGGGGAACGGAGTGATGGTCCAGAGGATAGCATTAGTAGTCCTCACTATTCTGTGAAATAGTGTGATAATAATTGTAATGAGGACTCCTTTTGAGTTTGTATAATCTCTAGTAGATAAAATTTGTATTCAAACTCACAGTTTATGTTTTGTCGTAGTGTACACGATAGTAGTATTAATAAGTTATATTTGAATTCTGTACCATGTATCTGGCTACCCAAGATGGGTGATGTATACCTAATTTTGGGGGCATCACGGTTGGTATCAAAGCTTAGGATATGATCCTGGTGAGGTGTGAGACAAGAACTAGGAGGGAGAGGCAGAAATTCCTCTGCTTAGTATGACCTACCTAAGTTTATTTGTTATTTAATTGGTCGGTCGAGAATATAGGGGTATTATGTGGTATGTCAATTAACCCTTATTTTGAAACTATATTCTAGAATGATATTTGAAATACGAGGAGATAAGAAATGGAAAATCATGATAGAGAGAAATAACCGGGGAAGGTACAATCCAGAAAAGAAAGCAAGGTATTCTCATCTCTTGAATATCGAATCGTATGTAAATTTTGAGGCGAAATTTCATAAGGAGGGAGATTGTGAGACCGAATTTTATGAAATAAAAGTATTCAATTTTTCTATTTTAGTAAATGGTTAAATTGATAAAAGGTTAAAGTTAAGGGTGATATATGAATTTTTTTTAAGTAGACAAGTTGTCATAAAATACCCGGTTTCTATTCACTCTAGTATTATTCACTCGGGTATTTGGGACACTTTTTGTATCGGAGTACCATTCACGAGTTACTATTCATTAGTTACTATTCACGAGTTACTATTCATGAGTTACTATTCACGAGTTACTATTCACAAGTTACTATTCACGAGTTACTATTCATGAGTTACTATTCACGAGTTACTATTCACGAATTACTATTCACGGGATACTATTCACCCGAACAAAATATATTTTTTTTCGGTCCAAATCATTTTTGGGTACAATATTATCCCATGAATAGATGCACTAATTTTTCAGACCGTTGGTTGAAATTATAACAGAAAAGCTTTTCATATAAAACAGAATACTTTTATAAAGTTATTCTATAAATAGAATATATTATATTCTATTATGCATAGTGTTTTGCATAGTAAAATCTTTTATATAAAATGAATACTTTTATAAAGTTATTCTATAAATAGAATATATTATATTCTATTGTGCATAGTATTTTGCATAGTAAAATCTTTTTATATAAAAAAGAATGCTTTATTAAAGTTATTCTATAAATAGAATATGTTATATTTTATTATGCATAGTGTTTGCATAGTGCTGCATAGTGTTTGCATAGTAAAAATCTTTTTATATAAAATAGAATATATTATATTTTATTTAAAAGATTTTGCTTTTAAATATGGACCTTCCGATTAAAGTAAATCAATCTGACCGTTTATGGGTTGGTTACTATTCATTCCATTCTTATAAATGAAAGCTCATTCTTTCATTATTTCTTACGAATTCAATTTGAAACTCTAGAGAGAAACTATAGAGAATTCTTCTTCTATAATCTTGGCGTATTTCTTTAGAGTTTAAGAAAACTTTAAGAGTAGTGCAAGTTTTCTTGAGTATATCCTCGCTCTACCGGTAGGAATACTCTTCTTTCAAAGGTAAGGATATTATTCTTTTGTATTCAAGAAGAGAACTTCATTATTCCATTTCTTTATTGTTACATTGGAATAACTTTTATATCACGAGGCTACCCTATACTTGGTGACATTCTTCTATTATTACATCTTTATTATTACGCCGAATATCCAGCGTATGTGCTATATCTGTGGGACTGGTTCCATTTTATTATTTCATCTTTATTATTCTCATCGGAATATCACATGCATGCTATACTGCCGGACTGGTTCCATAATTTATTATTACGCATTTATTATTACATTGGAACATCCACGTCGGTGTGAATTTCACGACTTTGGTTCCGTTATTATTATTCGTTGGAATAACAAATATGTAAAGTACCGCGTGCATAGTGATATCTTTTGTTATTCCATTCGATTGTTATACTCGGTTGATTGAAATTTTGACTTCTATACTCCATGAAATTAGTGGAATATCCTTGATATTTAGCGCTTCATCCAAGATTTTCATGGAAATATTCTTCTCGAGCATTCTTGAATTTTATTCTACGAAGAAGTATCATGTTGACAATTTGGACATTATTGGTTCCTAGATAAATTAATTCTTGAACTTGTTTTATTGAATTCTTATATCATTGTCATCATCCTCATGTTTATATTATGTTGAAAGTCATCATGGCACATGTAGTGCATAGATGGACTTGGTATGATTATGACCGAGATTATTCGGTATAATCATGGCCAGTAATGTTACAAATGATGTGAAAATTAAAAGTCCTCATTGGCTCATGTAGTGCATTGATGGGCCGAGTTTTGGTATGATTATGGCTATAGATTCTTTTCGGCTAAGGGAGCATAGATGAATTGTTTTATGGCATGATCGGGACCAGTTGATGAAAACACGATTATCTTTGGCCGTGAGTGCATGGATAATTCGTGGTCGTGATCTTAAAGAATATCCTTGGCACGTAGTGCGAGGATGATTTAATGATGTGGATTATTTATTAAAATTCTCGTGATAAAAGTGATGAAAAACTTTTTAAATCATAAAAGTTAGTAGATTCTATTCTCTACTTGACTCTTTTAATGGATTACTTGTTCCGCTGCAGTTAAACTTGATGCCTATTATATTTTATCAGTTTAACATTGTTGGAGACTAATGATAATTTATTCTACATTATCTTAGTCATAATATTTCTTCTTGGGCTAGTTGAGCTCACCCTTTCTTTCACTTTGTTCTCTTGAGGAAATGAGAATATAAATTTGGGACGAGTCGGGAGCGGAGTGATGGTCGAGAGGATAGCATTAGTAGTCCTCACTATTCTGTGAAATAGTGTGATAATAATTGTAATGAGGACTCCTTTTGAGTTTGTATAATCTCTAGTAGATAAAATTTGTATTCAAACTCACAGTTTAAGTTTTGTCGTATTGTACACGATAATTGTATTAGTAAGTTGTATTTGAATTCTGTACCATGTATCTGGCGACCCAAGATGGGTGATGTATACCTAATTTTGGGGGCGTCACAACCACGTTCGCTTTTCCAGGATGATATTGGATGGTATGATCATAATCTTTCAACAGTTCAAGCCAACGTCGTTGTCGCATGTTGAGTTTCTTTTGAGTGAAAAAATATTTGAGGCTTTTATGATCCGTAAAGATCTCCACTTTCTCCCCATACAAGTAATGCCTCCAAATCTTTAGTGTGAAAACAACATTTTGCAAACTCTAGATCATAGGTAGGATAATTCTGTAAGACCCGAAATTATTATTAATGAAATTTAATTTTCTATTTATTATTTTGAAATAGTAAGGGTTGATTTGATTAATGTGAATAGTTAGGGGTAAGATACATGAAATATTTCAAAATAAGCAAGTGGTTATAAAATATTCATTGTTGTTAGGAATATTCGTTTGGTCGTGGAATATTCGCTTTGTCGGGGAATATTAAATGCGGCGGTTGCAACCATGTGGGCCCCATAACGGAAAGCGATTGGATGAAGAAAACGACAAATATAAGTTGTTTAAAAATAACAACGTAGTTTATTACAGATTAATCTTGTTAAAATACTCGAATTGGTTAAAACACGGATAGCACGGTATTGCACCAATTATTGATTCTTACGTGAAGGCACTACTCGATAATGGTTACGATAATTCTTTTGTTCGATATTTTATTTTATTGATTCAATAATTCTTTGCGTTGATATTTTATATTGTTGTTATTTCATAATTGTCATTACACAATATTTTTCTTTATCGAGCAATAATTCATATTATCTGAATAATATTATTAGATAATATTATTGGCAATGTCTAGAAAGTTACATCTAAGGAGAGGTTTGGTCACTAATTGCATGGCCCGATGAGGAGAGATCCTTATTAGGCCCCTCTTTCTGAGGAACGGCACGGTTGCCAAGATCTTGTGATTCTGTAATATTATTTGTGAATAATTAATTATTGATTTATATGATGAGGAAAATATTGATTTTATGTGGATATAGATGGAGAAAATTTTAATGTGACAATTATTGAAAATTAATATTTTATCTTTTTACGATAAAATAATTCATTTAAATATATTATTTTAATAATATATTAACGGTGATATTTTATAATGAATGTGGGATATATGAGTATATGAGGAGGAAGAGTATTTTTGTGGCATTAAATGTTTAACACATGTTTTGTGTGTTGGTGGACCCATTTCTTAATGAAAATTGATTATAGGCTATAAAATCGGCCAGTTTGTGGATTTGGTCAATTTCTGTTTGGAATTTGGAAAAAATTTCTTACGTAAAGTTGTAGAGAATTGAATTTCCTATAAAAATCATGAGATTCAATTTTCTGATAAAAGAGCTATTTATTGTGAATTATTGAAGTTTTGATATATATCGAGTGTGAATTGATTTTTGGAGTTTAAATTATTTTTGTTAGAAAAACGTTTTTGTATTTTTTGGACATCATTAACATGTGTGGCTGGTGTTTTTGACCAAAAGGTGGGCTAAGGAAAATTTGTATAATTATATTAATATTATATTCAATTTTACTGCTTTGGTGTTCTAAGCGATTTCTATAAATAGGGTCTTAGGTTAGAATTGAAAATCACACGAAACTGAAGTTTTCTCTCTCTATATTATCGAGCGTATTCTTGTGAGTATTTTGAGTATACTTTGAGTATTGCTATATGGTGCAAGTTAGTTAGTTCGATTATTCCAATCGAAATCTTTGCTCTTTTGAGGTAAGGGATAGTAAAGGGATTTTAAGGGTTATTATGTTTTTAGTTTGAAATTTTTTCGTACCTTCAAAAATTCTGGAAAAATTTGAAATGATAATTTGATGAGTTTTATATATTGTGTCCAAAAATGGCGATTTTTGGATGTATAGATCGAGAGTTATGAATTTTATGAGAAAAGACTATTTTAAAAGTAATACTTATAACTCCTTGTGATTAACTCCAAAATTTTTATGAAATTTTTATTGGGAGTACATCTATATAATATTAGTATCTTTTGTATAATTTATGATAAATATTTAAATATTAAATTGGTTTTGGCCATATGAAAAATAGTAAATGAATTTTTAAAAATTTTGAGAAAAATATATATCGATATGGGACTATGTTATGCTAAATCCCGAGAAAAGAAATATTTTTGGGCCGATTTGGTATTTTTCATGAAAATATTCTAGTTATGAGTAAATGAATTAAATATGTTATGTGAAGTAAGAAAATTGAAAAATATGATTTTATGGCTTGAGAATCATATATAGAGGTATATCTGATTTTTGATGAGGGTTTTGGTGGTTATTGGTGATGAAATCTTATGAGTTTGGCATTTTATGATGATTAAATGCATTAATTAGTAAAGTGTAAACAATTTAATTAAATTGTTTATAAGTTTTAGAAATGATTAAAATATTATTGTAATATTAATAATATTAGATTATGAGATTTCTAAGTGATTTATAACATTTGGATTAAGGTGTTATAAATATGGATATGAATTTTATTATGAAACTTTATCTTTTAGTGTATAGGGGTTACTTATGCGCGTTATCACGGTACTTATGTCTGAATCTGGGATCTTATTCATGACAAATTGGTTTCTTCTTTGACCAAATTATCGTTGATTTATGAATCTTACTCTTGAAATTAAAACTATGTTTTGATTATATTATTTTTATATAACATTCTTATAACCCTAATGATAATATTTCTCTTTGACTTGAGTGTAAAGATGAGTAGATTATTGGTATGATCGTGACTATAGGTTCTCTTTGGCGATGGTGCAAAAGTTGAATTGTTGGTAGGTATGATCATGACCATTGAATTTACAATTGAATATTTTTAGCTTAAGTGCAAAGGTGAATTGATCAACATGGTTATAATTATTGTTATATAACCGAAAAATGATTATGTATTTCTTTGATATATGAATATCTTTGGCTCGTAGTGCAAAGATGACTTGTTGATGAATATCTTAGCTTTATAGTGCAAAGATGAATTATTGATGAATATCTTTTGCTCGTAATCAAAGACGACTGTTGTTGAATATCTTTGCTTTGTAGTGCAAAGATGAATTATTGATGAATATCTTTGGCTCGTGTCTGAAGATGACATGTTGTTGAATATCTTTGCTTTGTAGTGTAAAGATGAACTGTTGATGAATATCTTTGGCGCGTAGTGCGAAGATAAATTTATTAGTATGATTATGAACATGAGCGTGATTTGGTATAACCATGATCTTTGATGTTTCGGTGATGAAATTATCTTTGTCTGGATGAGAAAAGGAATTTAGAACTACAATTATGATTATGAATTATACATGTTATTGTGGAAAGGAATTGTTGATTGATGTTACGAGGATAAAACATTGTTGGTGGACTTTTAACATGGAAGATAATAGATTTTATGGTCTATTTGACTCTTCTAATGGATTGCTCATTCATTTGCAACTATGGTTGAAAAGTTTTATCATCTACCATATGTTCTAAATCTACGATTTATTCTTGATGAAGACTATTGATAATTTATTTATCTTTAGTCATAATATTCTTTCTTGAGCTAGTTGTGCTCACCCTTTTGTTTCCTGAATTCCTTTGGGTAATAAAAGTGTAGGCGGGGTTGGCCAGGGGATAACAAGGGAATATAACGGTGGTCTATAGTTGTTGAGGTTTTCCCTAAAGAGTATGGAAATAATTTTATTGAGGACTTTAGTGTGTTGTATTTTATACATCATTTAATAGTTATTTTGGTGAATTAAATAGGGTGAAAGCGAACCCAACTTTGGAAGGTGTTTTGTCACTATCATACAAGATGTCTAATGACATACAAACTCGTGTTATCATAAGACATGGTTGTGCTCATCCACTTCTTTGAGTATATTTACAAGCACTACTATATAATCTTGGTGTTTGTTTGGAGTATAATACCCAAATAGAGGCAGTGGAGATAATGATATGTCGAGAAAGACTCACCATTGGGAAGAATATGATAGTAATCTTCTCGTTTTTCTTTGGGGTCTATTAGGTCAACCAAGGATAATTACGTGGCCATATGATATCTACCATAACCTAAAAGCATGGCCTCCCATATACGAAGGTTTTCTTGAGCACTTCCCAAAGATTCTAATTTCTAAAAGCAGGTTTTTGACTATACCTTTATGTAAGGTGTCATTGTGACGTCTTCTGTTGGTATATATTTGTATCCAAACTCACGGCATATGTGTTGTTGTATTTTGCACGACAATTGTTGTAATAAAGTTGTAGTTGTTTTTCGTACCATATATTTGGCGACTCAGAATGGGTTGGATGGAATGGACCTATTTTGGGGTCGTTACAATTCCTCTCATATTCTTTGAGTTGTCTTGAGGCATAGGCTATGACTTTTTCATGTTGCATGAGAACACATCCCAACCCTTTGCCCGATGCATCACTATAGATGACAAATCCCTCTGAGCCAGATGGTATTGTCGAGCAGGTGTTGAAATGAGTCTCCTCTTGAGTTCTTGAAAACTCTTCTCACATTCTTCGCTCCAATAGAACTTTGTATCTTTCCGAGTCAAATTTGAGTTAATGGAGTAGCGATTCGAAAAATCCTTCCACGAATCTCCAATAATAACCAAAATAAGCAGAAAGCTACGTGCTTGATCATTTGATTTAGGTTGCTCCTAGCTTTGAATAGCTTCATCTTTCTTTGGGTCAGCGGATATTCCATGACTTGATAACACGTGCCCAAGGAATGCTACTTCCTCAAGCGAACTCGCATTTCTTGACTTGGCATAAAGCTTATATTCACGAAGCTTTTGGAGTGTCGACCTCAAGTGTTGCTCATGATCTTCACGGCTTTTAGAATAAATAAGGATATCATCAATAAAGGCGACCACAAAGTGATCCAAATATTCCTTGAATACTTGGTTCATCAAATCCATGAAGGTAGCGGGGCATTAGTCGATCGAAAGGACATGACTAGGAATTCATAATGCCGTGTCGAGGAGTTACGAATCTTAGTCTTTGGAATGTCATCTGTTACAATCTTCAATTGGTGATATCTCGGACGAAGATCAATCTTTGAAAAGAATTTGGCTCCTTGCAATTGGTCAAACAGTCATCAATACGTGGCGATGGGTACCTATTTTTTTTATGGTGACATGATTCAACTCCAGATAATCAATACAAATCGCATACTCCATCTTTCTTCTTCACGAATAGAGCAGGAGCACCCCGAGGAGAAGTACTAGGGACGAATAAAGCCAATGTCTAACAATTCCTGCGGTTGGGTCTTTAACTCCACGAAGTTCAATAGGAGCCATTCGATATGGGGCTTTGGAAATGGGTTTTGTACCTGGGTTCAAGGTCGATACAAAATTCAATTTCACGTTACGGGGTAGGCCGGGAAGTTCTTGAGAATCGTCGGAAATTTATTAACAATGAAATATCATTCAAAGTGGCGTATTTTTGTTTAGATCTGTGACATGAGCTAAGAAAGCTTGACATCCGTTTTTCAATAAGCGAATAGGTTTATGGCTTGAGATGGTAGTGATTGATTTTAATGGTTTAGTCGCTTGAATTAGCATAATAGGTTGATTAGGAATATGAAAGCTAACAACCTTACGAAAATAATCAATTTTTGCATGATAAGTAGTTAACCAATCAATCCTAGAATCACGTCAAATGCAAGTATTTTCAATGAAATAAGATCGATAGGTAATATGAGGGAACCGATTTGAACCAAACAAGACTTATAAGCGATGGATGTAATGAAGGTTTCTCCCAACGGAGTTTCCAAATATAAAGTCAAAGTCTAATTTCTCTGAGTCAAATTTAATCGTTGGCGCAAAGTAGGAGAAATAAAAGAATGGGTAGAACCGGTATCAAATAAAGTATAGACTTGCTAGAGTTTATGATAAGCTTACTCGTGATGACCTCATTCGGGTTCCTTGCTTTCAGGGAGGTCACAACAAACGCTCTCCTTGCACTACTGGCTTTGACTTTTTCTCGGGACGGACCTTTGGTGCCTCCATCCTAGGCTGAACTTGTTTTGATGAGCGACAAAATCGGGCTAAGTGACCTTCTCTTCCACAATTATAACATGCTTTGGGCGGACATCAGCGATTTGGGTGATGTGTCCCTCCCTCCGCATTTGAAGCATATAATAAGTGGTCGTTCTCCTTCCTTAACAACGGGTCTTTGGTCTTAACGTCTTTCCATCATTGTTGAATCTCCTCTTCTTGAAATGTCCATTCTTATTGTTTTAGCCACGATTACCACCAAAAATGGTTACCATTTCCGGCACATTGATTCCTCCACGCTTGTTGTCACCGCTTGATGATGTATTCCCACTAGTATTATCATTTTGCAAATTTCTCTCTCTTTTGATTGCGTTGACTCATTATCGCACTCTACTAAGCGAGCCTATTTACAACATCTTAATACAAACACGGTTTATGGGAAATAAGATGTTGGCGTATCTCGGTTTTCAAACATCGCAAAAACATTAGTGTCATTCGCTCTTCATTATCCACCAAGTGGGGCGTAAACCGGACAACTCAAAGAATTTAGCCTCATCTTGCGACACGGTCGTATTATTTTGCTCGACTTGATAAACTCCACCTCCTTCATGTGACGAATACTTTCGGGAAGTATTTGTCGTTGAATGCGACTCTTGGAACTTCTCCCAAGACATCTTTAGTCTGGCGAGTTGAGTATGCTTTCTGGATTCCCACCGATGTCTGCCTCTCCTCATGACATAAAAGCGTGAAGGGAACCTTTTTGCTCTCGGAGCATCCCAAGACATCAAATATCTTGGTGATCGCTTTATCCATGCTTGACCATAAGTGGTTTTGGCTCTCCATAAACTCCGTGGTCTAGCTCCTTGAAGCTGTTTAGCGGTGACCGTCCGAAATTTCGATATTTCCACCTACGTTTTGGGCGAGGCCCGCTCACTTTCTTTGTTGCATGAATTGCATAAAGCCTCTGAACAATCCATCATTCATCATTTGGTCGGTGTTGTTGTTTGCATGAGGATTATCGCCTTCACGATGCATATTATCCACGATTATTGATATGTGGTGAATCAGCGGTTACTTTGTGCTCCATTCTTATTCTCAACATTCTCGGATGTCATTTTCGAGATAATGCCACAAAACAAAGGTTAATTGACATATAACACATTATTCCTATATATTACGCCAATTAAATACAAAAAAAACTTAAGTAGGTCATATACTTAGCGAAGAATTCCCCGTCTCTCCTTCCTAGTTCTATTCTCACATCTTAGCGGGGATCGTATCCTAGCTCGATACCAATTGTGGCGCCCCCAAAATAGGTATACATCACCCATCTTGGGTCGTCGGATACATCGTCTGAAATTCAAATCTGACTTAATTATACAACGATCGTGTAAAATACGACTAAGTTGTGAGTTTGAATACAAATATTTTCATCTGAGAGTATACAAACTCAATGGGGTCCTCATTACAATTATTGTCACACTATTTCACGAATAGTGAGGACTACTAATACTATCATCATCTGGACCATCACTCCGTTTCCGACTAATCCCAAATATATTCTCATTTCTTGAAGAGAACGGTAAAATAAAGGGTGAGCTCAACTAGCCCGATAAAAAATTATGACTAAGATAATGCGAGAATAAATTATCATTAGCCTTGAATGATGTTAAACCGATAAAATATAACAAACATCAAGTTAACTACGGTGAACAAGCAATCCATTAGAAGAGTCAGTAGAGAATAAAATCTACTATCTTCTATGATTTAAAAGGTTTTCATGACTTTTATCATTGAGACTCGACTTAAAAAATAATCCACATCATCCACCTTTTCTGACTAAGGCTATTCATTAGTATCGCGACCACAAATTGTCCATGTACTACGGGCGAGGATATTCGTGTATTCATCGATGGCTAATGAGGACTTTTACCACATCATTTGTAACATTATGGTCATGAGTATCTGAAATAATCCACAGTCATAATCATACCAAGTTCATCTATGCACTACAGAATACGAGATGACTTTCAACATAATATAAACATGAGGATGATGACAATGATATAAGATTTCAATAAAACAAGTTCAAGAATTAATTTATCCGAGGCGATAACGTCCAATTGTCGACATAATACCGCTTTGTAGTAAAATTCAAGAATGCTCAAAAGAATATTTCCATAAAAGATCTTTGGATGAATCGCAAATATCGAGGATATTCCACTAATTTCATGGAGTATAAAAATCAAAGTTTTAACCAATGAGTATAATAAAGAATGGAATAACAAAAGAAATAACTAGGTATGCGATAGAAGCCTTGCGCAGACGAGTTATTCAATGAATAATAAATAACGAGAACCGAGTTCGGTAAAAGCATGCATACGTGATATTCAACATAATAATAAAGAATGGAACCCGGTCCCGCGTAAACGCATGCAGACATGATGTTCAACGAGAATAATAAATAACGGAATAACGAAGAATTTCACCAAGTATAGGGTATCCCGTGTATCTGAGTTATTCAATGAATAATAAAGAATAGAATAACGAGAAGAATTTCACCAACAAGAAAGAAGAATACCCACAATGAGTACAACAAATAATATCCCTACACCGTAAAAAAACTGGATATAAGAGTAGGGAAGTAGTAGAATACTTTTCTATAAACTTCTCTTATAATTTCTCTCTACAGAGTTTCGGTGAATTAAGTAAGAAATAATGAAGGAATGAGCTTCTATTTATAGAAGAATGGATTGCATAATAACTACTTCATGAGCGGTCGAAGATTGATTTACTTTAATCGATTGTCCATATTTAAAGCAAAATCTTTTAAATAAAATATAATATATTCTATTTATAATCTAATAAAGCGAATAACTTTATAAAAGATTTTACTATCTGAAAACCTTTCTATCTTGAGACCTTATGCAAATCTTATGCATAATAAAATATAATATATTCTAATTATTGTCTAAATAAAATGCAGATAACTTTATAAAAGTATTACATTTTATATAAAAAAGATTTTACTATTAGCCTAATAAAATGAATAACTTTATAAAAGTATTACATTTTATATAAAAAGTTTTACTGTTTTATTACACTAATAATACCAATAAAATAAAATCGGTGACTTATCACATAAGCATCGATAATCAATCTGGTATTGCTTCTTATGCGATCACGCGTATTCTTGTACTTTAAACAAGGGTGTTTGATAGTTAGCAGTAAAACTTCCGTAGTTATTTTTATAAAGTATTTTTTGTCGTTTTCTCGATTAAATGATAATTCCGTTATTATGGGGTCCACCAATGATTGTGCCATTATACGAATATTCCCTGTTAAAATGAATATTCCAGAATGAATCGAATATTATATAACAACTTGCGTACTTTGCAAAATTTATAAATATTATCCACAACTATAACATTATATCAAATTTACTCCATAATATTCAAAAATGATATTTATAGAAAATTCATCTTTATTTATAAAAGTTGGGGTCTTACATTATTGATGCTTATGTAAGAAGACACTCGGTTTTATTCAATTATTGCCACAGTAATTGCTGCATAATATCTCACATTATTGATTCAATTATTGTCATAGTATCATCTGTACAATATTTTATATTATTAAATCAATAATTGAGATAACAAAGTTATTCATATTATTATTTGCACTATTGACGATGTCTAGAAAGTTCTGTCAAGGAAAGGGGTTTGGTCACCTAATTGCTTGCATGATAAGAAGATGTCCTTATCGAAAAGCCCCATATTTCACAGGAATAATCCGGTTATTAATATTGTGAGTTATAAATGATGAATAAATGTTATTAAAATGTGTTTTGAGAAGCCAGTGAATTGAGATAAATAGAGGATTTTTATGAAGTATTTGTTATAAATTTGACTTATTATATGGACTCTACTTTTTATTTTTCAAAATCATCGGTGAAAAATTATCTCAATTTTTGTTTTATAGTAAAGTATTATATATATATATATAAAGTTTTGTTTTTTATATAAAATAGAATATATTTTATTTTATTTGCATATCTTTACATAGTGTTGCATAATCTTGTATAGTGTATAATGCATAGTCTTTGCGTAGTCTTGACATAGTAAAATTAAAAATTTGAATTAGTTAAGTGATATGTCGTTTAATGCGATCAGTGATTTTCTAATTCAAATAGTATCCTGCCATTCTCCTATAAATAGGATGTTTAGTTTAGAAATAAAAATAACACCAGAATCAGAGAATTCTTCTTCTATAATATTGAGCGTATTTCTTTTGAGTTAAGAAAATTTTGAGTGGAGCAAATAGTGCAAATTTTTCTTCAAGAATATCTCTGCTATACTAGTCGGAATACTCTCCTTTTAAGGTAAGGGGTATTATTTATTTCATATTAAACTTTTATTATTATTTTTCGTATTAAAAGAAATATTATTTTAGATTCGATATTAAGTAAGGTATATTATTTTAGTTCAATATTAAGTAAGAATATTATCTTAGATTCAATATTAAGTAAGGAATGTTATTTTCGTTCAACAATTGTAAGGGATATTATTTTTGTTCAATATTCGTATGAAATAATATTTTCTTCCATACTCTGTAGTATATATAAGTAATATTATTTTGTTTCGTATTCCTAATTCTACACTCATGTTGATAAGTATTGCTTCTATACTCCTTGAAATTAGTAGAATATCCTTGAAATTTGCGTTTTATCTAGTGTCGTTTCACAATGATATTTTTCTGAACATTCTTATTAAATTTTAATTTTTTCATGCCGGAGTACTATTCATTGGTATTATTCATACATACGGCATTATTCATATGTACGTCACTATTTATTATCGTGCGGTATTATTCATCGTCGACCTTTATTCACGAAATCTTATTCATGGGATACTATTCACGACAAAAATTAATTTCTTTTCTATCCAAATTATTTTGATACATGAATATTATTCTTAAATTTTACTCCACAAAGCAGTTATCATGTTGACAATTTGGACATTTTTAAACTCTGGATAAAGTAAAAAATTTAATATTATCCTTGATCTCGTTTGATTGAATTCTTATATCATTGTTATCATCCACGATGCTTATATTGTGATGAAAATCATCTTTGGTAGTAGTCGTATAGATGGATTGATTGATTGGTATGATTATGACCGGGGAATTATGTATCGGTATAATCATGACCTGTAATGTTACAAATGATGTGGTAAAAGTCTTCATTGGCCCGTAGTGCATTGATAGACAGTTGTTGGTATGATCATGACCATGAGTTTTCTTCGACCAAGGGTGCAAAGATGAATTGTTGTTTGGCATGATCATGACCATCGGTGATAATAACGAATATCCTTGGCCTGTAGTGCATGGATAATTCGTGGATGTGATACTAATGAATATCCTTGGCCCGTAGTGCATGGATAATTCAGTGATGTGGATTATTTATTGAGACGTGTTACAGTGATAAAAATATTAATGATGAACTTTTAAATCATAGAAGATACTTCCTCCGTCCCAAATTAATTGCTCAGTTTTGACTTTTTAAGTCAAATTGACTATTTTTAGAATTAATAATTAAGCATATATAAATATATTTCTAAAATTATAAAAATTGGGGTTAGTAATAAATTATATATACTTTCTTTTGGTTATAATCTCTTCACCTATATTTTAGAAAATAGTAAAAAAGATTAGTTTTAAAATGGTCAATTTGATTTTAAAAAGTCAAAAGCTGACAATTTATTTGGAGACGGAGGGAGTAGTAGATATCATCTTTCTACTTGACTCTTACAATGGATTGTTTGTTTATTGCAGTTAAACTTGTTGTCTATTGTATTCTATCGGTTTAACAATCGTTTGAAGGCTAACAAAAAATTTATTACTGCATTATCTTAGTCATAATATTCTTTTGAAATTTGATTAAGCTTCACCATTTTCTTTCATTGTTCTCTTGAAAAATGAGAATATAAATTTGGGATTAGTCAGGGAATGGAGTGACGGTCCAGATAGTTGCTATAGTAGTTCTCACTATTATATGAAATAATGTGATAATAATTGTAATGAGAATTTTATTTGAGTTTAGATATTGTCTACGAGACAATATTCTTGTTAAAACACTCAGTTTACGTTTGTCGTATTGTATAAATTAAGTTTGTATTTGAATTATGTACCATAAATTTGACGACTCAAAATGGGTTGTGCATACCTATTTTGGGGGCGTTTCATTTATGGGTAAAAGCTAAACCCTTATTCTGATTAGTGTCTGCTATTATTAGTAGTGGACGTCAAATGTTGTTTATATTACGTCGATTTTAATTTCCAGTCTTGTTTGTTCCTTCTTGTTTTTTATGATATAGATGATCATTCCTGAACGCTCAAGTGTTTTAAAATATAAAAAAATTAAAAAAGTTCAATACTAGTCTTATATTTTAAAATAAAGGTGGGGGGGGGGAGGGGGGGGGGGGGGGGCGTTTTAACTAGTTTCATAATAATATGTTTATTAACAATAGTAATAATTAATATTATAATAATAATTAGTTTAATACTTATAAGTTCATCCGTTTCCTACACTAATATCGCATGATGCAAACCAGATATCTTTCACTTTTTTTTTTTTTTCATCAACAAAATTAATATATGTATATATTGAGAATATTGTAAGATATTCAACATCTCTCATTGTCGTCACCATATTTTAGAAGACATTTGAAAATATCAGAGGACACCTATTATTTTGACAATATAATTAAAAAAATATTATTATAATTTTATATATTAATATTTTTAATTATAAGTTACGTGAGTAATTATAATCAGTTTTAAGTTACATGAAATATTTGATATAGTAGCTCAATTTTAAAATTCTTTTCAATCTCACGTATTAATATACTTTATAAACGTAATTCGATAGAATTTTTTTACAATATATAGTAGGTCTCATATAATTAATACTTTTAAAGTCTTATGTATTACGATAAATTTATGTAAAATATAATTATTATTTTTATAAATCTGGTTATAAATTTGTATCAAATTATAATTATAAACTATTTTAATATATAAAACTATATTAAAATTTCACTACATGTATCTTTTAAAAAAATGATCTCGTAAAAAGTAGATATATATTTTAGGGGTAAAATCTGAAATTAAATAAACTAAAAACTTTAGATTTGAACACAAGACCTCTAACTTAAAATTTGGATCTAACAACCACCTAAGCTAACAAGCCTAATTGTTAAAATTTTGCAAGGATTAATATTTATAACTAAACAAATCATTTCCCCCAATAACAATAATAACAATAATAATAACAATAACAATAATAATAATAATAATAATAATAATAATAATAATAATAATAATAATAATAATAATAATAATAGTACTACTAATAATAACAATAACAATGATAATAGTAACAATAATAACAACAATAATAATAATAATAATAATAATAATAATATTATTATTATTATTATTATTAACTATCTACACATGCGAAATCTGTTTTAATCTATATATATTGCAATTTCTGGTATTGGTGGGAATAAACATGAGGCTGTAATACAGGGATTTGCTACTGCTGCTGCATTAGAAATAGAGACCTGTTTGATTGATCTCAATTACATTTTCTGACCTCTTTCTATTCCAATTTTTACAAATTCGACTAGTTAGACTCCATTTTGAACTTGGGTAAAAGGAAGGAAAAAGAATTTTTTTTTTTAAATGAAAAATCTAAAATTTTATTGGAGCATTTTTATTAATCCTTTTACCAATATTTTTAACATGATTCTTAATCTTAGATTTTTTAAAGTATAGAGGGTTAAAAAACAAATTTGGGGCTAAAATATTAAATATTTTACCGGAAATATATGTAAATATATTTCCAATAAAATATATTTAAAATTTTAATATTAAATATATTTTACCGGAAATATATTTAATATTTTAATTAATGATTAATTAAAATATATTTTAGGTAAATTAAAAAATATTTACGGAAATTATGTAATATTTAAAAAACAAATTTGGGGCTAAAATATTAATTAAAAATATATTTTAGGTAATATATTTAATTAAATATTTTTTCAGTAAATATTTTATTATTGTTAATATGTTATTATTATTATTATTATTATTATTATTACTATTATTGTTATTATTATTATTATTATTATTATTATTATTATTATTATTATTAGAGAAATGATTTGTTTAGTTATAAATATTAATCCTTGCAAAATTATAACGATTAAGAACTTATTAGCTTCAATGGTTGTTAGATCCAAGTTTTAAGCGCTCAACATTATTTTTGAGATTAAGTTCAATTTAACGTTGAATGGCTCTCTATATTTTAAAATGTATTTAATTGGATTCGATTATCGTGAAGTTAATCGTAAAATCTGATATTAATATGCAAGAAAATTTATTACTCGATTTACATGTTGATAAATTATTTTCCAATTTACGTGTTGATATTGTAAAATTAATTTCATAACTAAACATTAGTCCCGCGATTCACTAAGCAAGTCTTGGGTACTTTCAACCATTTGCCAAACTAAGAATTTAATGGCTGCGCGTGATTCTCTCTGAACCTTTATCTCTCTCTATGCAACAAGAGTCCAAGACACACAGTATATACTCCTTTAATATGTAGTATATACGAATTAAAAAGTATATACGTAACAGTTGAGTTTTTTATACAAAATCTTTCCTCTAAAAATCATATATTTTACAGAATTCTTCATGTTCATTTCAAAAAATTCGTTACGGATCTGTTTGGCTTCCGTTCAATTACTATGAAGTGCTTTCATTTCGCCAACGGAGAGGCGAGAGACGACGAGGACGGCGTCGTTTCGAGGTCGTCCAAGGTGTCCTGGGTTCGGTCCCTGAGCTTAGCTTCGAGCTCTATCGATACTCGGCGATCGGAGCTGGACTCGGACTCCAAGGACTTTACTGAGTCGTTCTGCGAGTTATTGAGTCAGCGGAGGGCAAATGATCTGCGGATTTTTACGTTTGCCGAGTTGAAATCCGCGACGAGAGGGTTTAGTCGAGCTTTAATGATCGGAGAGGGAGGTTTGGTTCCGTTTACAGAGGAGAAGTTAGGGTTTCGGATGATAATGATTCGAAATTGGATGTTGCTATTAAACAGTTGAATCGCAATGGTTTCCAGGCATGCCCTTCTCACTTTGTCTCTCTATATATTCATTCGTGTAATGTGTTTTATAAATTTTTGTTATTCAATGCATAGAGATATTTCTTGTACTCCCTTTGCTGATGTTACCAATTTGCGAAATCTTAAAATTCAAATTTGAATTTGAATTTATTTGGATTTTCAAAATGAGATTTTGTACTTGGTACTTCTTAAATAGTTTCAATATTGATTATTATATTAATCAAAATCAAATAAACTAAAATCAGTCTTGAATGTCAGGATTTTGTAAATTTGACTCTGAAAAAAGGAAGAAGAAAACATTATTGCCCAAATCAGTTCCTTTCTTTTGCTAGTCCAAAATCAGCTCTTAATCTATTTTTTTATGTTTCCTCCTGGTATATTTTGGAAGGATGGTTTCATCTTTGGGCAGAATATGACTTAGTTTTGTTAAGTAAATAAGTTTTATATTGTTACTTTCATGTTCAAGCTTTTAGAGTATCTGATAAGTTCTGTAATTGCAGAACAAAGAAAGCACAAATGAACTGTATATTCTTATTGCTTAGAAATGAAGCTTTACAAGATACTTAGCTATTTATAGTAGCTGATTTAGGCCTATACATACACTATACAAGCATACATACATTGAACTGAGCTGGAAATCTTGTAAGAAACTCTGACAACATACATTGACAGCTGGACTTATACTACTAACTGAAAATACATTCACAATGCTAAAGCTACCTAACTAGGATAATTGAGCTGTGTCACAGTAGCCAACTTGTGCTAAGCATCTCTGAAATTGATGTTTGATCTCTTGTGCTGGACCTGATATATGAGCAGCTGTATGTTCATCATTTTTGGCTTCTGTATTAGTAGAGACTGCAGCAACTTGAGCTTGTGCTTGAACTGTGTATTCTCTATTATTATCTCTTCAAATATAGTTATATCTTAAGACTCGGGTTTCAAAATTTGTTGCCTTATTCTTTCTTAGTCATTCTAGAATTCAGGGGCACAAGGAATGGATTAATGAAGTGAGTTTCTTGGGTGTAGTCAAGCATCCAAATCTTGTCAAGTTGGTGGGATATTGTGCAGAAGATGATGAAAGAGGTGTCCAACGGCTTTTGGTTTACGAGCTTATGCCCAATAAAAGTTTGGAGGGTCATTTATTGGCTCGGATGCCATCTTCTCTATCGTGGATGGCAAGATTAAAAATTGCTCAAGATGCAGCTCGTGGTTTGGCATACTTGCACGAAGAAATGGATTTTCAGGTATTTTCTCTCCTTTGTTAAATAAAGGCCTAAAACATCTCAACTGTGGATCATTTGGCAGTTAGTGTCACTTAGAGGTTTCAAATCCTGTTGATTCATGGGTAAACTAAAAGCCTTAATTATGTTGTCGGAAACTATTACAATTAATATTAGATGCAGACTTGGGGATGTGCTTTTGCAAAATAAAGAAAACTAGAGTGATTGTGAATTGAAATGGTTAAGATGTTAAGAATTTCCTAAGTTCAACCAATTCTGTTATTTGTTCAGTTTAGCATTTAATTATCATCAACATCATGTTCCTTCATGTAGTGATTTTGTTGGTGTTTTTGAATGACTAATGATTGACCTGATTGATATGATAAATCAGGATTGCATTTACATCTATGTGAAGCCTAAGCATAATTAAACCATTACAATATGGTTTATTATTGTTCCTCAGCCGTGCTCTTCCTGTTATGCTCAACATTTTATCCTGAAAACATTCTCCTCTCTCTCTTATTTATTATTTATTTATTTATTTTTACATTTTCCATAATCCTGGTAACAGCTAGTTTGCAAATATCCATTTTTTGATTTATTATATCTTTTGGGTTTTGTTACAGCTAATATTCCGAGATTTTAAAACTTCCAACGTTCTTCTAGAGCGAGCGAAGACTTCAATGCAAAGCTTTCAGATTTTGGACTGGCTAGGCAAGGACCAGCTGCAGGACTAAGTCATGTTTCAACATCGGTATGTTCTCTTGTGCCCGTGTATGTTTATGCACACATGTTTTTGTTTTTTTGTTTTTCCTCTGCGGTTGGGTTAAAAATAAACACAATTTTGTAGACTTGCAACCCTCAAGGTTGTGAAGATATATGTTTCCAGTAATCTTAATCAGCCAGGAGATATATAGATGAAAACTTGACAATAAAGTTAATGCTATAATTCAAACTCTATAGTCTACTTGTTTTATGAAAAACTATTTTACAAATTTCTGTAACACTGAGGAAATTATTGAGACTGGTATAATCCATCACATATCTGTGCAATGGGAAGTATAATGCAGCCTTATTTTTGACTGTGTTAGATCCTTATAGGCAAAATTTTATGCACAATTTTCATTCATATATTTCTTTGATTACAAGTATTTATTTTTCGTTATATATTTCTTTAATTATAAGCTTTTGTTTTTCTAAGATTTCTCTATTTCCCTCTTCACACACAATCTTGTCATTTGTTCTTTAGGTTGTTGGTACGGTAGGTTACGCAGCCCCTGAATACGTTCAAACAGGCAGGCTAACTGCTAAAAGTGATGTTTGGAGCTTTGGGGTTCTTCTTTACGAGCTAATTACAGGGAGAAGAGCAGTGGAGCGAAATCTTCCTCGAAGTGAGCAGAAGCTGTTAGAATGGGTTAGACCTTATGTGTCAGATTCGAAGAAATTTCACCTTATTGTAGACCCACGGCTCAGAGGGCTGTGCTGCATCAAGTCGGCTCAGAAACTTGCCTCGCTAGCCAATAGGTGCCTAATGAAGAAACCCAAATCGCGGCCTAAAATGAGTGAGGTTGTCGCAGTGCTTGGAATTATAATTAGTGAGATATCATCACAGGAGCAAGGTGCTTCTGAACCTGTTGAAGAAACTGAAGATGCAAGAGAAGAAACTCTAGAGGAAGTTAGGTCAGGCAAACATGAGAAAAGTTTTAGAAAGAGGGTTTTTGATTTCAGAGAAATGGTAAGCTTGAGGAATAAATCTATTGGGAAGTTGGATTGGAGAAACTGGGCGCCTTCTGTGGTCAGAACCTGGTAGTTGCTAGTTGCTAGTAGTTTGGAGGTTTTTCTTTTTCTCTCCATTATTTCATCTGCCATGGTTGTAAATAAGGGTGTAAATGAACCGAATATTGAGTTCAGATTTGGTTTACAAAATTTATCGAATATAAAATAAGGTTTGATTAAAGCTTATTTAGCTACTGAGTCGAGCGAGCACGATCTGAGATCGAGTTCGAGCAATTTGAACTTTTCGAACGAATATTCGATTATCAATAGAAAATTGAAATTTGAGGAGGTTCGAATAATTTATCGAACTTTAAAATTTGTTTCATTTATATTTCGAGTCGATCTCGAATTGAACTTTTAGTAGAGCAACTACGAATCGAGCCCAAATTGTTTGTTCATTTTATAACCTTAGTTGTAAATATTACTAAACAATGGTCTTGTACAAAGCAAAGTCCTAGTAAAAGTTCCTACAAAAATGCTTAAAAGTAGGTTTACAAGTCTAGTTTTTAATCTATCTTGTGGGATCTTTTGGTTGGACTAATATTGGTATTAATAAATAAATAAATTGTGAAAAATAGGATTTTGTATTTCTTAAATAAAATAGGTCGATTTTAAGATTTTTAAATAAATAAATAAATAAACTAGCCTAAAGCAGTGAGCATTAGCAAATTGCAAGTGTGTGGAGTCGAACATTCTCAGTAATCTCTTTTTTTACATCATTACAAGTCATTTGGGAACAATAACTTTTTATATTATGTGAATTTCAGTTGGATTGGGCTTCCAAACTAAATCAGCTAAAGTTTTCGATTGTCAAGTAATGCGTATAAATTTGCATTCTTATCTATCTATATACGGCATAAATATTTTTTTGTCACTACTTTAAGTCAATCTACAAATGAGTCACTAATTTTTTTTTCTTACAATAATTCACTGAACTTTTGTTTACTTACAAAACGTTACAAAAACTGTCTTGACCGTTAGTTGACTAACAGAGTAATGACGTGGCAGTGGTGACATGGTGCAACTTTCTGATATGGCAATTCTTAAATGAAAATGAAAGAAATCTAGGAGTTGGTAGTATAAAAATTAAAATAAAACATGAAATTTAGTGAAAAATGAAAGATTGTCTTCAAAAAAAATAAAGAAAAAGAGAAAATTATTATTATTATTATTATTATTACTATTACTATTATCTACTATTATTATTATTGTTATTATTATTAATATTAAAGAAAAAATCTCTTTAAAAAATTAAAGAAAAAGAGAAAAATATTACTACTACTACTTTTACTATTTTACTATTATTAGTATTATTACTATTATTATTATTAATCTTCTTCTTTGTTCATTATTCTTTGGCCGAATTGAGCAAAAATCAAAAACCCAATTTCACAAATATTGGAATTAATAGAATTAACACATTGGAAAATAAAAGGCAACAATTTGACCAATTATTGTCGAGTAAAAAATAACGAATGTGAGTTCAAAAAGCGGTGTCGTAGAGCTTCTTGGTGATGGATTTGGTGGTTTATTTGGTCGAGGCGAGGAGAGATGATTTGAGGGTAAATTGAGTGGAAGGAGAGAGAAAATTGTAGAGAAATGAATCATCCTTATAATTCTCGGGAATAAATCAAATTTTGATCTTTGGTCTTTGGGACCACGACTTACAATTTGAATTACGAATTTTAAATAATCGTTAAAATTGATCCAACGGGAGAGACAAACATACAGAGAGAGAAGCGAAGTCGACGCGAAAAAGATCCTCGATGTTTTGTTTCATCTTTTCTTGTCTCCCACATTCGCATAACAATTGCTCCACAGTGTATGAACTTGGAAACTCGGTGTAATCCATTCATTTTTGTTGCATGAACTCTGACCTTCTTCCCCATTTCATTTACGATTCCACTCGAGACGAGGCTCATCCTTTCAATTAAACAAAAAAACCCTTAATAAATATATAGGAACCCGATGTCAATGGAGAATCGAGACAAGAAGAATGAGAGAAGAAGAAGGACAGAAGAAGATAACCCTAATTTTCAAACAGAATAAAGATGAAACCCTACTTTTTAATGGAGTGTAACATTTTTCGAGTACAATCACCAGTTTGTAACTTTTTTCACTTCGGGTACCAAATTGTAAGTCATGTCCCTAATGTTTAGCGAGTGTAACATTTTAATCGAGTACAATCACCGGTTTGTAACTTTTTAACTTGAATATCAAATTTTAAATCGTATTCGATCTGGTACCAAAGTTGATTTATCCCATTCTCGGTGAGGAGTATCTGAAGGAGGACAACGAACACGGCGCGTGATTCGAGATTAGGGAATAGGAGAGAGATTGAGTAAACATGAGAGAGAGTGAATCGAGTTGGGTTTATTTGCGAAAATTGAAGAGGATTTTGACTTGGACCATTGCTGCGTTGGCGTGAACATGAGGTGGGATATTAAGGTTTGAAGTGGATGTTGTCGGTAGAGTATGGCGTGATTTGAAGTCGGGAGTTGGTTCGATCGCCATGGCGAGTTGGATTGAATTTAGTGCTTTGTGTTATTCTCTTTGTTCCTCTGTTTACGTGTGTAAGCAGGGAGATAGAAAGAGATGGAGGAAGTGGTTGTGCCACATTAGTTTTTTTTTTATAATTAAGCATCATGTATGTCAATTTTAGTAAAAGTCGATAGATTTAACGATTTTTATAACGTTTTGTAAGTAAATAAAAGTTCGATTGAGTTGATTATAAAGAAAAAAGTTTTGTGACTCATTTGTAAATTAACTTTAAAGTAGAATAACTAAAAAATATTTTCCCATCTATATCTAGATATATAACAAGGTAATACTTATATTTTATTTTTAGTCTAAATTTAGGTAGTTCAAAAGTTTTGTTTTATATTTTATTTTTGTTTCTTTATGTCTTTTGTCATAAATCATGGTATTCACAAAAATCAATTCAACGACTTAAAAGTTAAGTTTTTCATAATTTTTAGTATACATTTATTATTAGAAATATAATGTATAATTTCACTATGAATTGAGTAAAAAAAAATTTAGCTATCAAGTTACTAAATTTAGACTGCTAAATTGACTTGAGATCAACTAAAATGTTACTTAAAATATCATATATAAAATTTACCTAATAAGTTATTTTTAAACTTACATATGTTTTTTGCATGAGCTAGGAATAAGGCTGTAATTATTTGTTAATTGACCCCTATATATATATATATATATATATATATATATATATATATATTGTCATGAATAAACATATGAATGATATTCACGATTACATATGATTTGATTATGATATATATATATATATATATATGTGTGTGTGTGTGTGTGTGTGTGTGTGTGTGTGTGTGTGTGAATGAACAATATGCAAGTATGCTTGCATTAAGAAAAGTCTGTAAAATCCTTTGATAGATAATAGAAACATTTGTACAAGGACTTAGAATAAATTGATCAAGTATATTAGGTTGATCCTACATAAGTAAAAAAACGACTTTGTGAAGTCCTTAAAAGAAATGATGTCTGAGGACTATAAAAATAGAAAGATCAAGCGGGTTAGGTTGATCTTATGATGTAATAGATAGAAGCATGTCGATCGTCGAAAGTCTTGCACCGAGAGATCGTGATGCGCCGGAGAGTCGAGGATAACTCGAGAGCTATCGGCGAGAATCGTAGTCTGAAGATAGTAGCTCTCGGAGTTAAATGGCCGCCGGGGAAAAAGATGAAGGATCGTGTTACGAGCTGCAGAGAGAAAAGAGCATCATGTCATCTAGGTGTCCATCATGGGAAGACTCTAAGTCTGATAGAGAAGAGCTCACGATCATCTTAGCAAGTCCATCGTGAGAAGACATCAGTATTAAGAAGGAGATCATGAAGCGTCATCATGATGGCAAGCATGAGAAATTTTCTAAGTACCAAGAAGAAGAACTTATATTCATCTTGAAACCTATCATATCGACCATCATGTATCAAGAGGAAAGATCTTCAAGGCAATTCATTAAGGATCATCCAAAGTGGTTGATTAGCAAGAAGAAGTGAGCATCATGCAAACACTCAATTTGCACTTGAGGGTGATCGAGCCAAGTACTAAGTATAGAAGATGTTGAGCATGGAGACATCTTAGCGACTCGGCACCAACTCCAACAAACAAACAACTCAACATAAGCGGGGCACGAGGGTCCTTGTCAAGTAGGGACTAAATGAAGCCAGGGCGAAAGGTCCTTATCAGGAGGGACTAAACGAAGTTCTAAGCTGCTTTGGGCTTGAAGAGTTCTAAGGAACTAGAGGAGTCCCAAGGCACAGCCTTGAAGAGTTCTTAGTGAATCAAGTCCCAAGGTCTGCTGGCCTTAAAGGAATCTTAGTGATTCGGTGTTGCCTTCCTTGGTGGAAATCACGCTGGTTGAAAGCGGAAGAGTGGATTAGGAACTTGAGTCTCAGAACCACTTAAAACCCTTGTGTCTTTTACATTATGTCATTACATTATGTCTTATAAGCGGTATGTATGTTTTAGCGCTTACAACTAAACTTACTCTACGATCGATGTATGTATGATTATGAATATATCAATGAAGGGGATCTTTTACTTATTCCATTTGTGCTTGAAAAGATTCTTATGTTTGTCATATGCTAATTTAATAGCTATACAAAATAATAGAAAAGTATTTGAAATAAAAGGATCTATTCAACCCCCTTCTAGATCTATTGTGCCTCTTGAAACTAACAATTGGTATCGAGCGGGTTTCTCATACTATATTCAAAAACTAATCGCTTTGAGTCGATCTCGAGGCACTAACATTGTTCTAAACTTAGTTTAGTAGTAAGTAACTTGTTATATGCGAGATGAGCTCATATGTTGGAAATATTGTGTATATGTTAAATGTGTATATACACTGAAGTCACTCAAAATGGTCCATGGTCTCGATTATTACATCAATGAAGACCAATCCTTGCCTCTGATCGATCTTGTGATGCGAAGACCAAAAGAGAGAGCTCGAGACATCAATGACAAAGAGTCACGCATCCACCGGTCGAAAAATGAAAAGACCATACATGCGAAAAATGTTCATCCGAGAAAGAAAGAAGTTACTCTTTCGGATATATATCCGGTCAACCATCGATTTGGATGCAAACTTCATGAATCGAAGGATGTCAAAAGAACTAAAGATCTTTGAGATTCTCGGTTGCATCTTCAAGACCACGATTGATTGAATAAAGGCCAACAAGAGCGATAAGTACATCGGAACAAAAGTAAAAGCGATGCACATCAATACCTAAACTTCGGTATATCTAAGATAAATGACTGTTTAATGGCGGCGATAAAAGATGCACGGTTCCTCACTTTTATAAATGTATACATCATAATTGCATCTTCTTACATGAATTATAACGATATTACTATCAAGGAGTCATAATCTACCTAAAAAGGTGAAGAGAAAAGTAACCTCGGGATGGAAACTCGAATGACTATAAACTTTCTCTCCATCCAAGTTTTAGGTTGAAGATGACATCTTGAAGGAAATCAAAATGGGTCATAAAAAAGCATCATGAGCGAAATAAACTTTATGTGAAGTAATCTTTTACGGTGGGTTAGTATGTATGTATGAGCCTAGGTTTTAAGTGTTTGACAACACACGAGTATGATCGATTCTGCAAGAGGATCTTTACGATTAAGTGAAATCGATCACCTCAATGAATCAACTAGATACTCCTAAATCGTAGAGTTGATTCTCACTCTGTGAACACTTAAACATTGTGAACATAACCCAGTAAATGATGAATCCATCATAGATAATGAGTGTGTTATTTAATGTCAAATCATACACACACTCACCGTGCATCTCAAAATGTATTATCTTAAGATAGTTGCATGCATGAATATGTCTGTTTGTGATAAATATGATGATGATCCAAATGAGAGGAACAGGGGTTTAGAAAACTAACCTAGCAGGACCCATTTAATTATGGGTACCAAAATTAGAAATATTTTTAAACCTGCAGGTACTTGGTCATGAGTCTGACCATACTAAGGAATAATGAAGCAGAAGACTTCAATCAAGAAGACTCAACCAGCAGAAGGCCAAAGACTGTTCAGAATTGATTCTGACAAAATTCCTATATGTCCAAGCCTGTCCTTGAAGACCCTCTGAGCTAATCAGAATGAAGCTCACATGGTACGCTAATCGTATATGGAAGCAAGCCATTCAAACCCGAACAAGGAAAGGGTCTTATGTGCTCAAAGCCGGTCGAGAATGCTATATGAGAAGAATCCTCGAGGAAGCTCACAATGAGAAGATTATCGAGCATCATTCAAGAGGAACTTATTGCTGAAACGAACTTCACAAACACAATCATCGAAAGAAGACTACGTTCGTAGTCTTTGTCGAATAATCGTAGAGTGATCGATCCACGAAAATACTCATCTCTACGATCTGAGGAGATCTAAGTGATGATGGAGATTCCGATTGAAGGAGATATACTGAGTTATCTTTAAATGAACCTAAAGAAGAGGAATCACATCTATCGGGAAGGCGGTGTCAATAATGGAGGAAGCGGTGATCTCGTTAAGAAGCAATGAGAATCAAATAAACTATGAAGAAAAGTATCACTCTGAAGTCCCAAAACTTTGTGGGTGATGAACAAAATGAAGATCCATAGTCGGTAGGAACATCTCAAAATATACTCTTGATAACCTTTCGACCACCCAAGAAAATTGTGGAATGCCTACGATCGAACATCGATCGATTATAGAAGAAGAAGGACACCACGATTCTGACCGTCAATTTATTGTCCAAAGTTGGTAGAGGACCTCCCCATCGAGAAAAGGTCGAATGAGATGTCATTGCAAATCACTTACATAGCATTTCATCTAGAAAGCGCCTCGAGACAAACTGATCCTTAGCTCACTCTAAGAGGTTGGCCTTCTGGGCTAACTTGTCCCGGAAGAATTGCTTGATCAAATTTATCTCGAGGACCAAGTCGATCGATGATCGTGAAATCGAGTTGAAGAAACTCCACGATCACGGTCTGACCTCAACGATCATAGAAGACAACTCGACGATCGTGGTTCTACCAAAGGTATTCCGATCCACAAGGAGATTGGAAAATGAGACAATAACTTCGACCTTTCAAAATGAGGAGATAAGTTCGAATACATTAGTGATTGACCTATCTTTGCTAAAGTAAGGATAAAAGACAAAGTCGTCCATTGCGAAGATTTCTTAAAGGTTGATCGTTGAGTCAACAAAGAGAATTATAGAGTCAATAGCTACCTCACCATGCTACTCTACGAATCAAAAGGTCAATCTGTCGAGCCACGTCGTTTAAGCGACTACTCTTCTAAAAGAAAACATTTAAGCGAAAAGTTATGGGAGTTTCTGACTCATTCTTGTGCATCGTGCAACCAATGGACGGTTGACACATCACTTGATTATCACGAGTTAGAAGGAACGCCTTAAAGACAATTTCAAATCGTGAGCGAGTTACCAAAAGTTATCGAACCTTTCTCCTCCCATTTTCAAACCCTAGAATCCTCTCAAGAGCCAAAATCAGTTAACCCTCTAGAGCCTTACCAAATCACATTCAGCCATCTCTTATAAACATCTCTAAATAAAATACCCACATTCTTCAAACTACTCAAATGGAAAACTGGCGAGTAATCACTGGCATTCAGCTCGGAACCAAATCGTTTGAGAAATCCGAAAGGAAGTTCAGGTACATTCTAGAGCTCGTGAAGAAAGCAGGATTCTCAGAATACCTCGAGACTAGCACTCGAGTATATGTTGATCTGGTTAAGGAGTTCTACTCAAATGCCTCTATAAACTCTGAAACCCTTACTACCAAGGTTAAAGGTCAGGCTCTGAAGTTAAAGTCTTGTGACCTCAATCAATGCCTAGGTTTTTCTAACCAAGGGCTGAAGAACCTTGATGATGTCAATACTGAACAAGCAAAGAAGTTCATGGGGTACCAAAGAAACCCTAGTTTTAAAGACATGAAGAAGAAGTAATTTCCTGAAGAGTATGAGGTCCTTGCTGAAATAGTTGGAAAATGCATACTGTGCAAGGACACTACACATGACACAGTGCTTGACCAACTGTTGAAGATAATGCCAGCAATAGTTCTGAAGAAATAAATCGACTTTGGAGCTATCTTGTTCGATCAATCTCCAGTGGGTGAAAAGGTTTGAGAAGAAGAAGTCCATAGAAAAACCCTTGACTAAGGTGTTTCATGGTAGATTCTTGAGTATTGTCTTTGAAGAAAAACTAGGATACCAACATGGCGCCCCAAAATTAGGTATACATCACCCATCTTAGGTCGCCACTTACATGGTACATAAATTCAAATACAACTTAATAATACTGTTTATGGTGTATGCAATCGACAAAACATAAAATATGAGTTTGAATAAAAATATTGTCTACTAGAGATTATACAAACTCAAAAGGAGTCCTTATTACAATTATTATTACACTATTTCACGAAATAGTGAGGACTACTAATCTTATCATCCGGTAAAATCCTCGGTTCCCCAACTAGTCCTACTACGTTCTCATTTCTGAAGAGAACAATAAAAGTAAAAGGTGAGCTTAACTAGCCCGATGAGAAAATATTATGACTAAGATAATGCGAATATATATTATCGTTAGCCTTGACGATGTTAAACCGATATAATATAACAACCATCAAGTTTAAGCGTATGGCGGAACAAGCAATCTATTAGAAGAGTCCGATGAGAATAAAATCTACTATCTTTTATGATTTAGAGGTTTTTCATCACTTTTATCATTTGGGACTCGACAATAAATAATCCACATCATCGAATCACCCTTACACTACTGACGAGGATATTCTTTAGTATCACGACCATAATTATCCATGCACTACGGGCCAAGAATATTTGTGTATTCAATAATGGTCATGATCATGCCAACAACTATCCATCAATGCACTACGACCCAATGAAGACTTTTACCACATCATTTGTAATATTACGGTTAATGATTACAAGAATAATCCCTAGTCGTAATCATACCAAGTCCATCTATGCAATATAGGCCACATATGACTTTTAACAAAAAATAAACATGAGGATGATGACAATGATATAAGAATTCAATAAAACAAGTTCAAGAATTATTTTATCCGAGAACTAATAACGTCCAAATTGTCGACATGATACTTCTTTGTAGAGTAAAATTCAAGAATGCTCAAAAGAATATTTCCATGAAAAGATCTTGGATGAAGCACAAATATCTAGGATATTTCACTAATTTCATGGAGTATAGAAGTCAAAACTTTTAACCAACCGAGTATAATAAGGAATGGAATAACAAAAGAAATCACCGGGCATGCGATAGGCCTTACATGGTGAGTTATTCAATGTAATAATAAATAACGAAATCAATTCCGTCAGTAAAAGCGTCTGAGACGAGGTTATTCAACGAGAATAATAAAGGCGGAATCGAATCCGGCATAAAAACGCCTGAGACATGATATTCAACGAGAATAATAAAAATTTTACCGAGTCCGTAAGTAAAGCCTTGTGAGCAGGATGTTCCAACAAAATGATAAAGAATGGAACAACGAAAGAATTTCACCAAGTATAGGGTAGCTTGTTTATATCAGAGTTATTCGATAGAATAATAAGAATGGAATAACGAAGTTCTCTTCATAGATAAGAAAGAAATAATACTCCCTACGAGTACAACAAATAATATTCCCTACCTTTGAAAAAAAAGCTGGATCTTTGGAATAGTGAGGTGGCAGATTTCTTCTTCTTTCTCTCTATAATTTCTCTCTATAATAATCGCTCTAAAGGTTTTGTGAATTGGTGAGAAATGAAGGAAGAATGAGCTTCTATTTATAGGAAAATATAGTTTAGATTAATTGCGCGTTTTGGGGCTCAAAAATTACGATCTGATACCTCCAACTTTTCTTTCATTTTTAATTTAGTCCTGCAAGTATTATCAATCTTTTTTCAACTCCCCTAATAGTAAATAATGTGAATCAATAGTTCAATAATGTGAATCAATAGTATAATCATGTGAAAAATCACAATTTCGATATAGTACCTCTGTCTATACCTCCATTTTTAATTTAGTCATTTAAAGTATTATCAATCTTGCACTCAACTCCCCTAATAGTAAATAATGTGATTTAATAGTACACATATGTGAACAAATAGTTATGTAAGCATGTGAATTAGTAGCAATTAATTATCCATTTATCCGATAAATTACAGGTTTATCAATATAACCCTGACATCAATTATCATCGAATAAATGTCAATTTTTACTAACACAAACAATTCCAACATAATGAAACTATTTTATCAAAAATATAAAATTTAAAATTTCAAAGTTTGACTTTTCAGAAAAAGTCAACTATTGACTTTGACCAAATAGTGAATCCGGGAAAATTTTGTGTTTATGGACTATTTTACTAATTTTGTCGATTCGGACTCAAATACCACGTTCGCGTCTCCAATTTCAACTCCGAACAACATTCATTATTAATATTATAACTTACAATATTTATCGGCCAGTCGTTCCTAGGAAGAGGAGGCTTTCTAATAAGGATTTCTCCTGATATTGGTGCTTGATTAGGTGACCAAACCTCTCCTTGTGAACTTGAAGACATTGTAAATATTGCGATTTATAATATGAATAACTTTTCATCTCAAGTATTGATTTAATAAAAACATTTTATCACGGATGATCTTTGTGACAATAATTGAATCAATAATATGATAGATATGATCGTGAATTCTTGTAGCAATAATTAAGTATAAGCGAGTGACTTCTCACGTAAGCATCAATAATCAATCTGGTATTTGCTACTTGCAACCACCACAGACATTCTTTACTTTAACTACTTCCGGGTGTTTCAACAGATTAACAATAAACTTAATAGTTATTTTCATAAAAAGCATTTTTATGTCGTTTTCTCGATCAAATGATAATTTAATTAATGGGGTCCACCAACGATTGTCTTGGATTGTCTGAATATTCCCAACCAATCGAATATTATATAACAACTTACGTTACTTTTGCAAAAATTTGTAAATATTACCCACAACTATAATATTATATCAAATCCACACCATAATATTCAAAAATATATTTCGAGAAAATTTAATCTTTATTCAAAAAATCAAGGGTCTCACATCTCCCCTTAACATGAAATTTAAGCCCTCGAAATTTACGTCACGATACTGGTATCTTAGAAACGGTGAGGATACCTTGACCTCACTTCAAATTCTAACCCTTGAGGTATAACTTTTGAGTGTCGAATATAATCCTTCTTAACTAAGATTTTAACACGTATTTCCTCATACAACATTTGAATACAAACACGGTTTATGAGAAATAAGATATTAGGCGTATCTCGGCTTCAAACCTCTTAAAA
>CM035160.1:137993589-138041089 GCA_020205615.1 Panax quinquefolius
ACATGTCATCTTTTGCACTATAGGCCAAAGATATTCATCACTTAGGTCATTTCATCTAAACACACTGTTCATCTTCGCACTCTTGGCCAAAGATATTAATCGAAATCATTCATCTTTTTACTACAGGCCAAAGATATTCGGTTATATCATCATTTAGGATTTGAGGATGATGAAAATATATTTAAAGAAAAGCGAATCGAGTGAAACAAAATAATAAATATTAAGGATTACGTACTTGACTATTCCATGTCCAAAATATCCCATAAATAATCATAGTGGAGTAAAATTCAAGAATGATCAAAGCGTGGATACAATCAAAAGCTAGCATCGATAATAGATATTTGGGACGAAAAAACAAAAATTTAATTTTTACGTGAATAGTCTTGTATTAAGTGAATAGTGTAAGTATCGTGAATAGTCTTGAGTATCGTGAATGGTGACTCAAACACTAAAAGATAGAAATTTCACAAAAAAATCATCATTACTTACGAAATAGTATTTGTGAATAGTAACTTCGTGAATAGTAACTCATGAATAGTAACTCGTGAATATTAACTCATAAATAGTAACTCATGAATAGTAACCCCGACATGAAAAAGTTCCAAATTTAATAAAAAGTTCCAACCAATATTTCGGCATAATGATATTGAAGAAATAATATTATTTTTAAAAAAATAATAATATCTCTTACCTCAGAAAGAATAGTACTTACGATTAGAATACTTTGATATATAGTGCTAAAAAGAACTTGCAATAGTATAGCAATACTCGAAGTGCTAAAACATTCACAAAATAATACGCTTCGATATATAGAGACAAGAGAGAAAAACTTCGGTTTACGGTGTGTTTTCAATTAACCTAAACACAAAAAAATGCTTAGAACACCAAAGCAAAAATTTAATATAATAATATTATTATTATTCCACAACTTCCTATGCACACTCATTGAATCCAACATCAGCCATCTACTCAAATAAAAACAACAAAAACGTTTTTGTTAATTAAAACAATTAAAACTTCCAAAATCAATTATTTCGGAACTTCAGAACTTCAATAATTCATAATAAATAGCACTTTTATCAGAAAATTTGAATCTCGCTGCTTTTTATAGAAAATTCAATTCTCTACAACTTTGCTGAAGAAAGTTTTTCTAAATTCAAAATAGAAATTGACCGAAATTTACATACGGACGATTTTACAAGCTATAATCAAATTTCAGTCAAGAAATGGGTCCACCAACATGTTTAACATGTGTTAATCATTTAATGCAACAAAAATACTCTTCCTCCTCATATACTCATATATCACACATTCATTATAAAAATATCATCATTATTATATTATAATAATATAATAAAATATTATTTTATCAGAAAAGATAAAATATCAATTTTCAACAATTGTCACTTTAAAAATTTTCTCCATCTATATCCACATAAAATAAATATTTTCTCATCATATAAATTAATAATTAATTATTCACAAATAATATTACGAATCACAATATTAGACAACGAGACGGTTCCTAGAAAGAGGGGCTTTCCAATAAGAATTTCTCTCCTTCTTAGCAGCGCTTGATTAGGTGACCAAACCTCTCCTTAGATGAACTTTCTAGACATTGCCAATAATATTATCTAATAATATTATTCGGATAATATGAATTATTGCTTCGATAATGAAAATACGTAGTGACAATTATTAAAACAACGATAATATAAAATATCAACTTGACAATTATTGAATCAATAAAATCTTGAGCGATAATTCATGTAACAATTATTGAGTATTGCTTTCTTACGTAAGAATCAATAATTGGTGCAATAATCTAATCTTCTTTGCGACAACGCCAGCACATTCGTGTTTTAACCACCGGGTATTCAATGATGTTAATTCAGTAACAATTATCTTTATTATTTATAAAAACTCAAATTTGTCATTTTCTTCATCCAACAGGTTATTACATTATGGGGCCCACTAATGGTCACTACTGTCGTCATGCGAATATTCCCCAATGAAAAGAATATTCCACGACCAAACGAATATTCCCAAACGAAAGAATATTTTATAAGCACTTGCATATTTTGAAAAAAAAATTCATATATCACCCTTTAACTTTAACTTTTATCAATTTAACCATTTCTTGAATTGTAATTATAAGAAAAATTGAATACTTTTATTTCATAAAATTAGGGTCTTACACAACCCAGTTTACTAGATTGGTGTTTGCCTCATTTTGATCATGATTGCAAGTAGATTCCAATTCTAAAAAGCGTTAGAGGAAAGAAATCGCAGACCCTTTCTTTCTGATGTCTGCAATCACTAGAATTTTAATGCTGCTTTGCTTTGATGGGGATGGGGACTGCGGTGTTTTTTTTTTTGATGCTTTGCTTTGGCGTGATGGGGTATTTTCGAACCAAATTGGGTTTATTCGGTCCGCTAGTATAACAAGTTTGACGACGAGTTCGACTTTTAAATCAAGGATAAGTTTAAAGATAATTCTTGATTATCTTTATAATTATCTGAATAGAATATCATACTCACTATTAGAAAGAGAGAACAATAATATATAGTATTATACTAATATTCTTTCTCAAATGTATGTTTATGGAGAAGGAATAAATTACATTTTCACTAACAATTTAATAGAAAGGCAATGTGTGGTCGAAAGATTTAAATTCAATACTTTGTATGCCCAGATATTTGAGACTAGCTACATTCCCACTTGTATGTTACAAGTTACAACCATACTCATTTAAAAAAGACTATATATAGTTCAACTTAATTAGCAGATCATAACCTAAATAAGTCTCAGATTTGAAATACTAAGTACTACAAATTAAAAAGAAAAAAAAACACCATTTAATTTAGCTACTCCAAATTAAAGGTTAGGCTTGTAATCCTTCATCCTACTACAGTAGACATTCATTTGAAATTTTTTATTCCATTTAAACAAATTTTTGGCAGGCATGAATATTAGACTGAGTAGAACTAGTCTTGCGGGTATAATTAGAGGTTAGGGTTTCCATGGACAAGGCCAAATTAGACAATGTACTGCACTTCCAGTAGGGCAAAACATCATTACAGAGACTACACGAATCTAATTCAAGAAATATACTTCAAGTTAAGATGACTTGAATTCTCACCTTGCAGAGTATATATAAAGATCTCTTGAAATGCAATGAACAACGACCATACCTACGAGAAGTTTGAATAACTTGAGAATAAGAAAAACAAAGTAGCAGTAACTATGTTATTGTAAATACATTCACAATCTGATGGATTGTTGGATCTTATTCATAGATGTACATCTGCAATTTAAATTCTATCTATAGATCTTATATTCAAATTAAGACCTAGATCTGGTCGCCAGAAAAGTCCTAGATTCGGTTCGGTGGCTAGAAATAGCATTATATATATATATATATATATATATATATATATATTATATATACACACACACACACACATATAGAGGAAGTATAATACCCGAGCTTTCATTTGGGATGAATATGAATTTTTGATCCGATAGGGAATCGTTTACGGTGAAACGTTGAGTGAGAGGGGTGGAAGCACCAACATTAAAAACTTATGAAAGAAAAAAGCTTCAACACTCGATATATATTATAGATGGGGTTTAGAAAAGAATATATCAAATGCATGAAGAGACTAATTTGTCTGGAGACTTGACTTATTTATCTCATGTGATATGATTAGGGTTTGAGGAATTTCCTCCTTTAATACCCCGTTTTGCATATATGGTATGTAAGTTTGGAAAGATTTTTTAAAGACATGTTTGAAAGTTTTAATTTCAAAAGGAATAGCTTTTAATTTCTTCCAAAATGCTTTTTCACCTATAATTTCTACACCTTGTGTCATCAAATATTCCCAAACATGTACATTTTTTAACTTAATTTTTTTTACATCATCGCTCCAAACAGATGTACACTTCTTTTCTTAACAATTTTTTGTTTGAGTGTTGTGGTTAACCTACGTTTGGGAGGACAGACAATATAAAAATAAAAAGATCTGGACGAAGAAAGAGAAATTAAACAAGAGAAGGGGAGAGAAAGAGAAAAGAAAGATAAAGGAAGAAAATGATAAAGAGAAAATAAGATAAGAAAAAAAGAAAGAAATTTACTACTTCTTATTTCTTATTTCAGTTTTAATATATTTCATTAACGGTTTGATAAAGAAAAATAAATAAATAAATAATTCTAAAGAATGAAGGAGGGGGGCCTTTACACATTTAAATTATTACGGAAACGTTCTCACTTTTACACAAGAATAAAACAAAGAAATAAAATAGTGAGTTTGGTTTTTACCCCCAAATTTTATATATATTTTTTGTTTTATATGGCTGCTTGATCTCTAGCTCCTTGCGTGGCTGCCGTGATTTGTTCAAATTCCAACTGTTTGTGTGGTTAGCCTCTTCTTTGCGGGTAATTGTAAGTACATACAGTGACTAATTTATTGAACACTAATTTTTGGTTAGGCATATATTTCTTTGAGAAATTTGTGCTGATTTTTTTGGAAGTAATAATTTAGGCATGTATAATTTTCAGGTTTTGAATATGTAAACCATGTACTCATTTAAAAGAAATTCAAACACGTAAATTCACTCAATGATCTACTTCTCATTTTGTTCTTGAAACATGAATACAAATACTTTTCTATGTTGTGTAATGTTGAAGTAGACTAATTTACTTGGTTAAAAACTTTCTAAGTTTTGAAATCTAATGATACTATTAGCATTCAAAGATGTTATACTATTAGCATTCATTGTTATTAAGAAAACTCTCTTGTTTTCATGATTTTCCATACACAAAACATATAACAAGTATATATACTCCTTCATATCCTCCCTTATAACATAGGATCAACCATACAAACAATCTCCCACAATAACCAAGCAAGAACATAATCTATATATGCTTAGAGATTTAAAGTTAGGGTTTTGAAAAGGTTATACCTTCTTGCTTAGCTTCCTTCCTTTTCTTGCTAGATGATGCTTGCTTGACCTTCTTGCTGGCCCCTACTCTTTTTCTCTTGCCGAAATTGTGGCCCTCTCCCTTCCTTCTCTTGCTCTCACAAAATTTCTAACAATTGGTAGATGTAAAAAACTCTTCCAAATAAATTATTGGCCTCTATTTATAGAAAATTTAAATTATTATAGTCATTTAGCCTCCAAAACTTTAGCTCCAAGACAACCATTCTTTGACTCCAAGCCAAGACAATCTTTCTCTAGTCAAGCCATCTTAATTTCCTAGGCTCAATCCTAGCCAGGCCTCTTTCTTTTCTTAACTAAGCCTTGCAATAATTTATTTTAATATCGTTTATTTAAATTATACAGTAATTTTTGTATACTTAAACTAATTATTTCTTTTCATAATATAAATTATGTCTAACAATTTATTTATAAACACTACAAGAAATTAAAAGGCTTATTTCCGATGAAATCTTCCGTCGAAACTAAGCCTATTCCGTCGAAAATAACTTATTTAATTACGTACGAGGGACTATTCCGTCGAAAATTATGTCGTATATACACACGTCGTAAATAAGTACGTCAATAATTTCGTCGAAACCATTTATTTTTGACCGATTTATTTGCAACGAAATTCAAATCAGTAAATAAGTTATCTTCGAGGGAATATTTACAACTAATAATTCCGCTGAACATAAACGGGAATATTTTTGACCTCAAATTTTCAAATGGGACATAAGTTCTTCGACGAAAAATTTGTTTTAGCCTAATTTAGGAAAAACCTATTTTTAGATCGAAATTCATTTTAAATAAAATAATTTTTTTAATAATTTTTAAAATTTTGATTCCTGTGTTTAAACCCAATTTTTTTGTACTGCAACATGTTTTAGCCCAATAACAAGAATATATTCCACTCATTTAATTAACATATATATCGCTAAAAACCTCAGATATATATAAACTTGTATATATCATCCGTCTAATACTCATTAACTAAGCTTAACAATGACATATATGTAAGCTAACAATTACAAATAATCTACTAACTCATCAACAATTTCAAATATAATCTAATGTTCCATAAATTATATAAAATATTATTTATAACACTTTTACAGCCGCAACTAGATCGACTACAATAATAAGTATATATAAATGATCGACAAATACGTCTATAAACTAGTATGAGGATCATCATCGGGTGTAGGTGGACGACGATGTGCTGCTTTGGTGTATGAAAATCAACATCGACATCCCCTCGCTTTGTCATCGCCATCGCCATCTCCAAGTCCCCTCGCCATCGCCACCTTATTAATAGAATTAAAAATAAAAATCATTAGTTCGTATATATGTGAGAATTAAAAAGATATTGCTAAACGAAAAGTCTACTCTAGGAGGGTAACCACCATCTGGAGCATTTTGCCCCCCAATGCGTCGAACTACTCCTGCAATAAGCATCGTGATTTCTACGGGCCCAATTTAGAACCTCCTAAACGAAGCTTGTGAAGATGAGACCTGCTAGGCAACTGCTGATAAAAAAAAAATCGGATCGGTATGAAACCTTTCCAACACTGTCGCTATCAGTCTCTGGAATAACTCGTCGTCCAAGCCAGCGCCCATATGAGATGGTCTAATAGGTGCTCTCGGACGCTGGCGATGGCTAGATCCTGCGAAAATTTATATAACATGGCTATCGTCAATAATTTATAAGTTCTGATAAGTTTTGAGAATTTCGTGCAACATAAAGAATTAATATTATTACCTCTAGGTAGTGTATATGCAGGTATCCTCGGTAGACCCACCACTCGATACCTGCCGGTACTACTAGTAGGGGGATCCTGAGACTCGACCCATAGTCTCAGCTCCTTATCTCGAGATAACTTAATCTGGGGAATGGGGATGGTGGAATCTAATGGCTCAGAACCTTACTAGCAGCCTCCAACTCAGCTATACGCTGGTCCCGAAGCTTCTGAAATCGGTCTTGTAATTTATATTGTATACGTGAGTTAATTATATCATTTTATTTTATTTTGTGAATATTGAGATTACTTAAAAGTTAGAGTAGTTTTACCCGTATAGTTAACGCTGCCTGAGACAAAGCACGCTCCTTCTTAGGCATGTGGGCCCTATCCTAAAACTCTAACATGATCGAAGTTCTGCCTAAGGTCCTCCCCAAGGCCTAATAGATGCAAATCCATAAAAAGTTATTAATTATTATTCGTATAGAATTTGATAAGTTATTTTAAATACATTACTGATTCTGGTCGTCGCCTCCTCGAAAGATCATGAGCCGGGTGTAGGTGTACTATCAGAGCTTGGCCCGGTTCTTCTTTGCCTGGTCAGACTTCTTCTTGAAATCTTCACCCCCAAAGACACACACATAGCACATCATGGGGATCAAGACTATGCAGGACTGGTAAACTATGAGGGAGGTCTCAGGCTGGTCATCAACTACCCAGTTGCCTCGTCGTCAGAATCTCATACAAACCAAAATTTAGTAATTCGCAGCGACATGTCTAATAATCATTGCATCATCAGCTGTCTGAGAGACGCCCTCGGCAAATCTATAATAAGTCTATAACAAAAGTCTAAAAGTTAGGAACAACTAATTTCTTAAATGTTACAGCTATGTAATAATATAAAACTGGCTAATATAAAATTATTAACTTACGTGAAACTCCCGCAACACAGTATCCATAAAGGAGCGATCGTACCTCTCATAGTGAGTGAAGCGCATGCACACGGTTGGGAAGTGCATCAGACAGATCGCGTGTAACGTGTGTTTAGCGACCAAGTCTAGTATACTACAGTAAAAATATAACAATATGTGTTACTTTAATTATGTCATGCAAAAAAATATATAGATTTAATAGTGTTACGACAAGGATGGATTAACACTTACTATCCAGACTGAACATCCACCGGCACTGTAAGTGGAGATGCTAGTGGCTGACCAAAGATACCGAGGTTAAGCCCACGGTGTCGTGGACGAGGCGCATATGTAATTATTAAAAAAACTTAGTTAATAAACATGAGATAATGCAGGTTGAGATAAATTTAAATCCCATGTCAGATAACTTACTATCTCCTGAAGACGAGCCTCCATCATGGCTAGCGTCTCCCGATCCTGATCGCCCAACATCGCGACAACCTCCACCGCTGTGTCTAGCCATAAATACGGATCCCTCATGCACATTGATGGTGGAAGATTATAAGATACCATAATGATAGGCCAAACATAGTAAGGCTGACTAAAATTATTAAAAGGACAAAAGCACAACGTCACATTCCTGAATTCCTCCTCAAACTGTGGAAAATTTTCATCAAATCTCTTCCATTCATCTCCATCTGCTAGGTAAGCCAGTTGACCAGGCACGACGTCCCTTGTTCTATGCTAACTTGTAAGACCCCGAATTTTATGAAATAAAAGTATTCAATTTTTCTATTCAGTAAATGGTTAAATTGATAAAAGGTTAAAGTTAAGGGTGATATATGAATTTTTTTTTCAAAATAAGCAAGTGGCTATAAAATACTTATTGTTGTCGGGGAATATTCGTTTAGTCGTGGAATATTCTTTCTGTCGGGGAATATTCGCATGCACTTGCCAAGCCTTGACCATTTGTGGGCACCATAATAGAATAACCGTCGGATGAAGAAAACGACAAATTTGAGTTTTTATAAATAACGGCGTAGTTGTTACCGTTAACATTGTTGGAATACCTGGTGGTTAAAATACGATACGTCTGGCGTTGTTGCACACAAGAGCACACAGATTTTGCACAAGATTTTTTGAATTATTGATTCTTACGTGAGAAGGCACTACTCAATAATTGTTACAGTAATTACTGTTCAATATTTTATTTTATTGAATCAATAATTGTTGCGTTGATATTTTATATTATTGTTATTTCAATAATTGTTATTGCGCACAAGATCTCCATTATCGATCAATAATTCATATTATTTGAATAATATTATTAGATAACATTATTGGCAATGTCTAGAAAGTTACACAATGAGAGAGGTTTGGTCACCTAATCAAGCGTCGAGAAGGAGAAATCAATTATCTAAAGCCCCACTTTCCTAGGAACTGCCTGGTTGTCATTATTGTGATTCTGTAACATTATTTATGAATAATTAATTATTGATTTATATGATAATGAAATATTTATTTGATGTGGATATAAATGATGGATTTATTTATGTGGTTATAAATGAAGGAATTAATGTTGAGGTGTTTTATCAGTATTTTGTCGGATTAGAGGTATTAAAAGATCAAATCAGTGTTCTTACAACTTTATTGTGTGAGTTATAATTTTTAATCTGACCGTTGGATCGTTGTGATTTTTGGATATGTTATACATATATAAGTTGAGTATATGTTCACAAATTTTGAACCGTTAAAAATGAACGAATGATTTGTTATGAATTTTAAGAGGTGACTGATTCAGAAATTAGGTTTATAAATGATTTTGGTGGAAAATTCTAGAAATGGGTGGGCCCCACTTTTGGTTGTTGGGGATGGTGGCTGATTTTTGGTGGGTGGAATAGTAGCAGGTAAAGCCATCAGGTAACAGGTCAAGTCTGCTTCGGCGTGCTAACATTTTCCTATAAATAGAGGGCTAAGTTAGAATTGAAAATCACACCAGAATTCATAAGTTTTCTCTCTAGATTATCGAGTGTATTTTGTGAGTATTTAGATACTTGGTGAGTTGCTATTCATCAGTGCAAGTTTCCTTCAACGTCATATCCGATATCCAGTCAGAAGTGCTACTTTTTTGAGGTAAGGGATAGTAAGGGATAGTAAGGGATGTTATTTTCTTTCTAATGATGTTATTCTTTCAATATCATTACACTGAAATATTTGTATGAATTTTATTGTGGAATTTCTACCTTTTTGAGTCGGGGTTACTATTCACGTATACGGTACTATTCTCGTATACGGTACAATTCATGTATATGACACTATTTACGTATATGACATTATTTATGTATACTACGGTTATATACTGAATACTGAAGTACTTATTCACGAAGTTATTATTCATTCACGAGTTACTATTCATGACAAAATTGGTTTCTTTTTCTAACCAAATTATAGTTGATTTATGAATATTACTCTTGAGATTAAATCTAGATGTTTTGATTATATTGATTTTACTATTATATATAACATTTTTATAACCCTAATGATGATATTTCTCTTTGACTTGAGTGTAAAGATGGGTAGATTTTTGGTATGATCATGACTATGGGTTCCCTTTGGCCAGTAGTGCAAAGTTGAATTGTTGACTGGTATGATCATGACCATTGAATTTATAATTGAATATCTTTAGCTTAAGTGCAAAGGTGAAATGATCAACATGGTTATAATTATTGTTTATATAAATTCTGAAATGATTATATATTTCTTTGAGATATTAATATATTTGGCCTGTAGTGCAAATATGAACTGTTGATGAATATCTTTGGCATGTAGTGCAAAGATGAACTGTTGATGAATATCTTTGGCCCGTAGTGCAAAGATGATCTGTTGTTGAATATCTTTGGCCCGTAGTGTAAAGATGAACTGTTGTTGAATATCTTTGGCCCGTAGTGCAAAGATGAACTGTTGATGAATATCTTTGGCCCGTAGTGCAAAGATGAATTTATTAGTATGATTATGAACAAGAACTGTGATTTGGTATAACCATGATCTTTGATGTTTCAGGTAAAGACATGTGATAAAAATTATCTTCGTCCTGGGTGCGAAGAGGAATTTAGAATCACAATTATGATTATGAGTTACTCATATAATTGTGGAAAGGAACTGTTGATTGATGTTACAGGGATAAAACAGTGTTGGTGGATTTTTAACATGGAGAAGATAATAGACTTTATGGTCTATTTGACTCTTCTAATGGATTGCTCCGTTCGCGCAACTATGGTTGAAAAGTTTTGTCATCTACCATATGTTTCTAAATCTATGATTTATTATTGATGAAGGCTATTGAGAATTTAATTATCTTTAGTCATAATATTCTTTACTGCGCTAGTTGAGTTCACCCTTTTGCTTCACAATTCCTTTCAGGTAATAAGAGTGTAGCTGGGTCGAGCGGGGGTAATAGGGGAATAGAACGGTGGTCATCATTTAGTAGTTATATTTTGTGAATCAAATAGGGTGAGGCGAACCCAACGTTGGAAGGGTGTTTTTCCACTATCATACAAGATGTCTAATAACATACAACCTCGTATCATCATAAGATGTGGTTGTGCTCATCCACTTGCATGAAGATATCTACGAGCACTATCTATATAATCTTGTGTTTGGTTGAAGTATAATTTCTCAATTAGAGACAATGGAGATAATGATATGTCAAGAGAAGACTCACCGTAATAATACCCGAAAATAATAATAATAATTATTATAAAATTACTTTGTTTAAACCATATTAATTGGATCTGTCATTTATTTTGGGTCAAATAGTCATTTAATTTATATGGGCTAGTAAATATTAATAAATGATGGATAAATTAAAATTTTAAAATTTGGGCCTTAAAAACTAATTTAGTTCAATTTATATGTGGGTAATAATAAATCCTATTAAAAATAGGAAAGTAAATAAGATATATTAATAAATAAATAAATACTAAACCTAATCATATGAAAAGCCTCGATGCGAATTGAAAAGAAAAAGAGAGAGAGAGAGAAGCTAACAATCACAGCAAAAAGAAGGAAGAGAATATCAGAATTTTTTTTTCTTTTGATCAGGTATGTTAGTAAATTAATAATACAATTGTAGTAGCTTTGCATTATGTTGAATACACTGAACTGATTTAGTTCTTCAATTGATACAAGGTAAAACTCAGTCATTTGATAGGAATCACATGTTCGGTATTTTGTTTTTATTTTTATTTTTATTAATTTTTTTTTTTTAAATTATTATCATATAAGTGTATGAATTGGAATTAGAGTTGCTTTTAATTAATCAATATGCATATCTTATATCATAAGCAACGAATTTGGGCTATTTATCACTCTGCTAGTGCTAGGATTAGGAACATTGGTATATATATATATATAATAATGTAGTACTTAGGAAATTAACTGTAATGTGAAACTAATTAATTCTTCCGTTAAAATTTATAAATTTTATTTAATAAATTTAACAGTATTATGTTGTTAATGGTTAGATTTGTAATAAAATCTTATTTTATTATTAGATCGGACGAAAAGAATTTAAAGAACTGTATTGGGATAATAATTTTGGGTATTGCATTATCGATTCCAGGTACGGATTCCGTACTTATTCAGCGATACTCTTTAATTTTAGTTTGTTCGTTTTGCTTCTCGTTTTGATTTCGTATATTGTCTCGATACCTTGATCTTAGTGAAGTTCATATGATAATTTATCTTGAGTCTTTAGAATATCATAACTTGTACTCTTTGAACTCGTTTATCATATTTATTTTGATTTTCGTAGTGATGTACATGTTAGTATATTATAGAGACTTGTGTTGATGTTTCGTTCGATTTAACATGTACACGTTAGAACCCCTTTGTGTTGATATTTTGTCGCATGTGTTGTGACATTATATTTTGTTAGAATACCGTAGGGTATACTTGAGGTATAACCACCTGTGGGGGTACCACAGGCATGTCCTCTTGGCACTGAGGCATGACACCTTCCATGGCGGTGTGATCGGACCACCACTGCGTCTCGCTTTTGTGCTCCGTGGGAGTTGGCCATTTGGTGTTTTGTTGTGGGGAGGCGTATGGGTCGACCTTAGTTTTCTATTCTGTTCTGTTCTGCGGATTGGTGATGTTTGTGCCAAACACGCCTTTTGATTTTACATGCATTGGATTCGCGGTCCAATGTGTGTGACTTGCCTGTGTGGCATTATGTGATTTGCCTGTGTGGCATTATTTTACTTGCCTGTGTGGCAAGGTATATTCTATTTTGTTCTGAGCTCGGTATGAAATAACACCCAACCATTTGATTCAGCCTACTATTTCATTGTGTTAGTTTTGTTCGTTTCGTTTCAGTTCATTTCATCTCATTTCATTTAAATTGAGTTAGTTATTTCGGTTCATTAATTGTATTCTATATCCGTACTGGGCATTTGGCTCATGCTGTGTTTTTCTTCCGGCAGGTAATCAGGGGGACCAAGGGCAAGTGTGACGAGAGCTTCCTTTAATCCAATAGTTTTGATATATTTTGTTAGGTTTCAATACATTGATTTATTTAAAGTTGTAATAAGTATTTTAGATTGTGGATTGAGCCAGTGTGACATTTATTATGGTTTGTCTTATGACATTGAATTATTATGAGATTATTCTTTTGTGGTTTAGAGCCCTGTGATCTTCCTTAGTTTTGTTGTGTTATGAGTAACCTCTCTTTCTATTTTGGGAAGGGGGTGTTACAGAGTTGGTATCAGAGCCAGGTTTTTTCTTGTAGAAAACCTATTTAGGTTTGACCTGTGAGTTATGGGTAGACTTCTGGGTTAAGTTTTTGGTTCTGTTTGATTTTCTGTTCAGCTATCATATCAGCTATATTCGAATTTGTCTTTAATTTGCTTTGTTTATATTCGTGATCTCTTTCTTAGATGGCTCGAAGATCAACTAGAGTTGCTGGGAGGCGAGGTAACAATAGGGGAAGAGGTGAAGGTCAGTCCAATGAACAGCCTTAATGATCAGATTAATGCTCAATTGGCTACCTTGGTGAATCAGGCAGTGAACCAGGCTTTACCTCAGTTGGTGGCACAGATTGTACAAGCAATATAGCAGCCACCACCAGAAATTTCTGAGCAGGAGAACCCGGGAAATAATGGTCCACAGACAAACGTTGAGGAAGGGAATGCAGATGGTCATGGTCAGCAGGGGGTTCCAATGTACGTGTGGTTGGAAAGGTTTCAGAAGCAGAAACCACAGTCCTTCAGTTCAGCTCCAACTCCAATTGATGCAGAGAATTGGATTGCTCACCTAGAGAAGATTTTTGATGTATTGGGGTGCTCGGATAATCTGAGAGTATTGCTTGCAGTTTACAAGCTGGAAGGGGATGCACAGAGGTGGTGGAAAGCGTTGAAAACGACAAAGGGTGATGGCTATGTTGAGACACTTAGTTGGGCAGAGTTTTGTGAGGTCTTCTATCAACAGTACTTCCCAGCTGCTGATAAAGAGGCCTATGCTAGAGACTATCTGTCTATTCGGCAAAAAGATGATGAGTCCATCACAGAATTTATGACGAGGTTCACCAGTCAAGTTGGCGGGCTTTATGGAACTGCGCAGGGATCGCAGCAGAACAAAGTGAGAAGTTTAAGTGGAGGATCCATTACAGGTATCGGCAACATCTCATTAACACCAAGTTTGCAGATGTGTCAGCAGTGGCCAATGCCGCAAAGAATATTGAGATGGAGCGACAGGACTTTCGGTCTTCTAGACCGGAGGGGAGTCGAAAGAGGGACAGAGATGACCAGCAGGGTCAAGCTTCAGTTCAGCATGGGAGAAGTCAGGGTGGTCAGTTGAACAGGAATCGTGGTGGTGGCCAGAGGCGATGGCGTGGTCGAAATCAAAAGCAGGGGTTTCGCAGATGCCTCAAAGGGCAAAATCGTCAGCTTCAGCTACCTTGGTATGGACAAAATCGTCAGCAGGGACAGAATCGTCCGCAGGGGCAAAATCAGGGTCGTTATCCAGGACCAGATGGTGGGGGTAACCCGAATCTAATTCCGATAGCTCCCTGTGCTACTTGTGGGGCAAATCATCCGGGGAGACAGTGCCACAGACTCACCGGTGCATGCTTCTTGTGGACGAGATGGGTCATGGCTTGAGATTGTCACCGCCACGTGGTAATGGTGGAGGTGGTGATAATGGTGGCAATGGAGGTCAGTGTCAGGGTGGTCGAGTGTTTGCTTTGACGTATAACCAGGCGGCAGGTGCGCCAGGTACTGTTTCTGGTACTCTTTTAGTTGGCAATCGTGAAGCGTCCATTTTGTTTGATACGGGTTCTACTCATTCTGTTGTTGCTCAGTCTTTTGTTCGGCACCTGGGTGTGCCATCTCAGTCTTTAGATTCTGTGATGTCTATTTCTACCCCGATGGGGACTTCTGTTGTTATTTTCGATTTGTATCGAGGGTGTCCGATAAGTTTTGGGGATAAGATCCGTAGTGTTAATCTTCTTCCGATGAGTATGCACGATTTTGATGTCATTCTTGGGATGGACTGGTTGGATAAGCACCAGGCCACTATCGATTGTCAAGCGAAGAAGGTTATATTTGGAGATGTGAAGTCTCCGGAGTTCGTGTTTCAAGGTTCACAGCCGAGTAGAGTGGTGAAGTTAATTTCAGCTTTGAAGGCTGGGAAGTTGGTGGCAAAGGGTTGTGAGGGGTATTTGGCGTTAGAAAGATACCTCTAAGGGTGAGTCCCGTATTGAGGATGTTCCAATTGTTCGTGATTTTTCGATGTGTTTTCGAGGAGTTGTCGGGTCGCCACCGCAATGGGAAGTGGAATTTGCTATTGAGCTTGTTCTGGTGCGAGAGCTATTTCTAAGGCGCCAGATCGGATGGCACCGTTGGAGTCAGCAGGAGTTAAAGGAGCGATTCATAGAACTGTTAGATCGTGGTGTAATTCGCCCGAGTGTTTCACCGTAGGGTGCTCCGTTCTTGTTTGTGAAGAAGAAGGATGGGTCTATGAGGTTGTGTATAGACTACAGAGAGTTGAACAAGATCACCATCAGGAATCGGTATCCATTGCCGAGGATTGATGACTTGTTTGACCAACTTCGGGGGCGAAGTATTTTTCAAAGATAGACTTGGGTCGGGCTATCATCGAGTTGAGGGTGAGGATGAGGATATCCCTAAGACGGCTTTTTCGTGACGCGATATGGGCATTATGAGTTTCGGTGATGCCATTCGGTGTGACTAACGCCTTGGCCAGTGTTTATGGATTTGATGAATCGGTGTTCAGAGAGTACTTAGACCAATTTGTCATTGTCTTTATTGATGATATTTTGGTTTATTCAAAGTCTAAGGAAGAGCATGAGGAGCATCTTCAAGACGTTGTTGGGGATTTTGCGAAAGAGAAATTGATGCTAAATTCTCTAAATGCGAAGTTTTGGTTGGAGCAGGTCGCATTTTTGGGACATGTTGTTTCTGCTGAAGGCATTAAGGTGGATCCTGCAAAGGTTGAGGCTATCACTAAATGGCCAAGACCTACTACAGTGATGGAGATTAGGAGTTTCTTGGGTTTAGCAGGTATTATAAGGCGGTTTGTGGAAGGGTTTTCCTTGCTTGCCTTGCCATTGACCCAGTTGATGAGAAAGGGCACGAAGTTTGTGTGGAATGAGGAGCGTGAGAAGAGTTTCGAGGAGTTGAAGAAACGACTTGTGTCAGCTCCTATACTTGCATTACGTCGGGGACTGGAGGTTACCAGATTTATAGTGATGCATCTAAGAAGGGCTTGGGGTGTGTTTTGATGCAACACTTGCAAAGGTGATTGCTTATGCTTCTAGGCGCCTTAAACCTTACGAGGTGAATTACCCCACACATGATTTGGAGTTAGCGTGATCTTTGCCTTAAAGATTTGGAGGCATTATTTGTATGGAGAGACTTGTGATATCTTCACCGATCACAAAAGTCTTAAATACATTTTCACTCGTAAGGAGCTCAATATGAGGCGTAGGCGTTGGTTGGAGCTTCTAAAGATTATGATGCGAGGATTCAAGTCATCATCAGGGAAGGCAAATGTGGTTGCAGATGCTCTTAGCCGAAAGAGTTTAGGGAGTGTAGCAGCCCTTATTACACAACCTCAGCTTATTTCAGATATGGAGCGGATCGAGTTGGAGTTGTATGTACGAGGTTCAGATGGACATTTGGCGGGTATGAGAGTGGAGCCCTCTCTTATCTCGCGGGTCAAAGAAGTTCAAAAGGAAGATGGGGAGTTGTGGAGTATGGCGTAGAATTTAGAGGAGGGCAAGCAGCCCGAGTTTCGTGTTGATGACCATGGTGTGATTTGGTTGGGTGAGCGGTTGTGTGTACCTTCAGATCCAATCATTCGGGAGGCGGTACTGGCTGAGGCTTATAGTTCACCATTTTCTATTCATCCAGGTTCTACGAAGATGTATAGGGATTTGAAGAAGAATTTTTGGTGGAATGGGATGAAACGAGACGTGGCTGGATATGTTGGGAAGTGTCTCACTTGTCAACAAGTGAAGATAGAACATCAACGAGCTAGTGGGTTGTTGCAATGAGCTAGACATTCCAAAGGTGGAAGTGGGAGGATATCACGATGGATTTTGTGACGGGTTTGCCGAAGACTTTCAGGAAGAATGATGCCATATGGGTGGTGGTGGACCGGTTGACCAAATCGGCACACTTTTTGGCTATCCATGAGGGTTACTCGGTGGATAGATTGGCACATATCTTTCAGCAGGAGATTGTTAGACTTCATGGTACTCCGGTGTCTATTGTTTCGCATCGAGACCCCGGTTCACTTCAAGGTTTTGGAAAGGGTTTCAACGAGCTTGGGGTACTTTACTCAACTTCGGTATTTCTTTTCATCCGCAAACTGATGGGCAATCTGAAAGGACTATTCAGACGTTGGAGGACATGTTGAGGTCTTGTGCACTTGAGTGGTCGGGTAATTGGGATGACTATTTGAGCTTAGTTGAGTTTGCTTACAACAACAGCTGGCATGCAAGTATTGGAATGGCCCCATTTGAGGCATTGTATGGTAGGAAATGTCGGGCACCAACTTGTTGGGATGAGGTTGGCGAAAGGGCCATAGAAAGGTCTGAGTTAGTCCAAATCACTACGGAGAAGGTAGCGGTGGCTAAAGAGAAATTGAAGTCGGCTCGATCACGGCAGAAGTGTTATGCTGATAAGCATAGAAGGACTTTAGAATTTGAACCTGGTGAGCACGTGTTTCTAAAAGTTTCTCCTTGGAAGGGCATTCGTCGATTTGGGTTAAAAGGGAAGCTTAGTCCACGTTATATCGATCCATTTGAGATTTTGGAAAGGGTTGGTGAAGTTGCGTATCGGTTAGCTTTGCCTCCGCAACTAGCTCACGCGTGCAAAATGTGTTCCATGTGTTTGGTGTTAGGAGTTATCATTATCATCCGTTGCATGTGGTGCAATATCCGCTTCGATAAGATTCGGAGGATCTTACTTGTGAGGAACAATCGACGCGATTTTGGATCGTCAAGAGCGAATTATGAGGAGGAAAGACTATTCCGCTTTGTTAAAGTTTTATGGAGAAATCATTCTGAAATGGGAGGCTACATGGGAGATGGAGGAGTCTATTCGAGCGGAATATCCGTATCTCTTTAAAATTAGGTGCGTTTATTCTTTTGATTCCTAGGACTAATCCTTTTAAGGGTAGGTGATGTAATACGAAAATAATAATAATAATAATTATAAAATTACTTTGTTTAAACCATATTAATTGGACTGTCATTTATTTTGGGTCAAATAGTCATTTAATTTATATGGGCTAGTAAATATTAATAAATGATGGATAAATTAAAATTTTAAAATTTAGGCCTTAAAAACTAATTTAGTTCAATTTATATGTGGGTAATAATAAATCCTATTAAAAATAGGAAAACAAATAAGATATATTAATAAATAAATAAATACTAAACCTAATCATATGAGCAAGCCTCGATACTTAATTGAAAAAAGAAAAAGAGAGAGAGAGCTTAATTCTAACTGCCACGCAAAGAAAAAAAGAAGGAAGAAAATCTCGTAATTTTTTTTTTTTGATCGGTATGTTAGTAAATTAATAATACAATTGTAGTAGCTTTGCATTATGTTGAATACAATTTAACCGGATTTAGTTCTTCAATTGATACAAGGTAAAACTCGACCATTTGATAGGAATCACATGTTCGGTATTTTGTTTTTATTTTTTTTTTATTTATTTATTTTAAATTATTATCATATAAGTGTATGAATTGGAATTAGAGTTGCTTTTAATTAATCAATATGCATATCTTATATCATAAGCAAATCTAATTTGGGCTATTTATCACTCTGCTAGTGCTAGGATTAGGAACATTGGTATATATATATATATATATATATATATATATATAATTAGTACTTAGGAAATTAACTAATAATGTGAAATTAATTAATTCTTCCGTTAAAATTTATAAATTTTATTTAATAAATTTAACAAAGATTATGTTATTAATGGTTAGATTTGTAATAAAATCTTATTTTATTATTAGATCTGGACGAAAAGAATTTAAAGAACTGTATTGGGATAATAATTTTGGGTATTGCATTATCGATTCCGTGTACTGGATTCCGTACTTTATTCAAATGATACTCTTTAATTTTAGTTTGTTCGCTTTGCTTCTCGCTTTGATTTCGTGATATTGTCTCGATACCTTGATCTTAGTGAAGTTCATATGATAATTTATCTTGAGTCTTTAGAATATCATAACTTGTACTCTTTGAACTCGCTTTATCATATTTATTTTGATTTTATTAGTGATGTACATGTTAGTATATTATGTAGACTTGTGTTGATGTTTCGCTTCGATTTAACATGTATAATGCTAGAACCCCTTTGTGTTGATATTTTGTCGCATGTGTTGTGACATTATATTTTGTTAGAATACCGTAGGGTATACTTGAGCTATAACCACCTGTGGGGGTACCACAGGCATGTCCTCTTGGCACCGAGGCATGACACCTTCCGCGGGGCGGTGTGATCACCCACATGACGCTCCATTTTGTGCTCCGGTGGGAGTTGGCCATTTGGTGTTTTGTTGTGGGAGGCGTATGGGTCGACCCTAGTTTTCTATTCTGTTCTGTTCTGCGGATTGGTGATGTTTGTGCCAAACACGCCTTCCGATTTTACATGCATTGGATTCGCGGTCCAATGTGTGACTGACTTACTGTGTGGCATTATGTGATTTGCACATGTGGCATTATTTGACTTGCACGTGTGGCAAGGTATATTCTATTTTGTTCGAGCTCTTGATGAAATAAAACCCAACCATTTGATTCAAATTACTATTTCATTGTGTTAGTTTTGTTCGCTTCGCTTCATTCATTTCATCTCATTTCATTTAAATTGAAAGTTAGTTATTTTGGTTCATTAATTGTATTCTATATCCGTCATCGGGCATTTGGCTCATGCCGTGTTTTTCTTCCTAAGTAAATCGGGGGACCAAGGGCAAGTGTGACGAGAGCTTCCTTTAATCCAATAGTTTTGATATATTTTGTTAGGTTTCAATACATTGATTTATTTAAAGTTGTAATAAGTATTTTAGATTGTGGATTGAGCCAGTGTGGCATTTATTATGGTTTGTCTTATGACATTGAATTATTATGAGATTATTCTTTTGTGGTTTAGAGCCCTGTAATCTTCCTTAGTTTTGTTGTGTTATGAGTAACCTCTCTTTCTATTTTGGGAAGGAGGTGTTACACTCACCATTAGAAAAAATATGATAGTAATATTCTTGTTTTTCTTTGGGGTCTATTGGGTCAACCAAGGATAAATCTGTGGACATATGATATCTATTATAACCTAAACGCTTGTCCTCCAATGTACAACGATTTCCTTGAGCACTTCCCAAAGATTTTAATTTCTAAAACAGTTTTTGATTGTACCTTTATGTAAGGTTTCATTGTGACGTACTACCCAAATTGGTGTCAAGAGTCACAGTTGGTATATATATTTGTATCAAAACTCACAACATATGTGTTGTTGTATTTTGCACGACAATTGTTGTAATAAAGTTATAGTTGTTTTCTGTACCATGTATTTGGCGACTCAGAATAGGTTGGATGGAATGGACCTATTTTGGGATTGTCACACTTGGTATCAGAGCTATAAGTAAAGAGCCCTTAGCCTCTTCTTTGGTGATTTCTGTTGATGGGGATGCACCGCTTTTCTCTCCGTAGGGGACGCCGTTCTGCGATGGCAAACTGATAGGTACCACTGTGAGGTACTGTCCACGGTTGGGACATGAGTCATATTTGGTATCAGAGCTTAGGGATATGGTCTCCGGCGTAGATCGGGGATAGAACTAGAGGGGAGATGAGTAAATCCTTCGCTAGTGTGGCCTACCTAAGCTTATTTGTTGGTCAGTCATAATATCGGGATATTATGTGATCTGTTAATTTATTCAATTAACCCTTAGTTTAAAGCTGTATTCTAGAATGATATCTAAAAGGAGATGAGCAATGGAGAAATCATGATGACAAGGAAGATGCATGGAATCTGAAATGAAAGCAAGGTATTCTCAACTCTTCGAAATACCAGGTACGTAAATTTCGAGGGCGAAATTTCATAAGGAGGGGAGATTGTAAGACCCCGAATTTTATGAAATAAAAGTATTCAATTTTCTATTCAGTAAATGGTTAAATTGATAAAAGGTTAAAGTTAAGGGTGATATATGATTTTTTTTTTCAAAATAAGCAAGTGGCTATAAAATACTTATTGTTGTCGGGGAATATTCGTTTAGTCGTGGAATATTCTTTCTGTCGGGGAATATTCGTACGACGACGCAGCCATTTGTGGGCACCATAATAGAATAACTGTCGGATGAAGAAAATGACAAATTTGAGTTTTTATAAATAACGGCGTAGTTATTATCAAGTAACAATCGTTGGAATACCCGTGGTTAAAATACGATGTACGCGTTGTTGCATAGTAGCACACAGTTTTGCACAGTATTTTTGAATTATTGATTCTTGGCACTACTCAATAATTATTACAGTAATTACTGTTCAATATTTTATTTTATTAAATCAATAATTGCTGCGTTGATATTTTATATTATTATTGTATCAATAATTGTCACTGCACAAAGATTCCATTATCGGATCAATAATTCATATTATTTGAATAATATTATTAGATAAAATTATTGGCAATGTCTAGAAAGTTCTCGCCAAGGAGAGTTTGGTCACCTAATTGCGGCGTCGAAGGAGAAATCCTTATCTGAAAGCCCCTTCTTCAACCCGGCTCACAGTTATCATTATTGTGATTACATGAACATTATTTATGATAATTAATTATTGATTTATATGATAATGAAATATTTATTTGATGTGGATATAAATGATGGATTTATTTATGTGGTTATAAATGAAGGAATTAATGTTGAGGTGTTTTATCAATTATTTTGTCGGATTGGAGGTATTAAAAGATCAAATCAGTGTTCTTACAGCTTTATTGTGTGAGTTATAATTTTTAATCTGACCGTTGGATCGTTGTGATTTTGGATATGTTATACATATATAAGTTGAGTATATGTTCACAAATTTTGAACCGTTAAAAATGAACGAATGATTTGTTATGAATTTTAAGAGGTGACTGATTCGAAAATTAGGTTTATAAATGATTTTGGTGGAAAATTCTAGAAATGGGTGGGCCCCACTTTTGGTTGTTGGGGATGGTGGCTGATTTTTGGTGGGTGGAATAGTTGCGTAAAAGCCATCGTGTAATGTGTCAAGTCCGCTTCTGGCAAGTCTAACATTTTTCTATAAATAGAGGCTAAGTTAGAATTGAAAATTACACCGTAATTCATAAGTTTTCTCTTTTCTCTAGATTATCGAGTGTATTTTGTGAGTATTTAGATACTTGGTGAGTTGCTATTCATCGCTGCAAGTTTCCTTCAAATATATATCCGATATCCAAATGTAAGTCTTTCTTCTTTTGAGGTAAGTGGATAGTAAGGGATGTTATTTTCTCGCCTAATGATGTTATTCTTTCAATATCATTACAATCGAAATATTGGTATGAATTTTATTGTGGAATTTCTACCTTTTTGAGTCGGGTTACTATTCACGATACTTATTACACTATTCACGATATCTGACTATTCATGTATATAACACTATTTACGTATATGAAATTATTTATGTATACGTACTATGTACGAATAAGGAGTACTATTCATGAGTTACTATTCACGAGTTACTATTCATGACAAAATTGGTTTTTTTTTCTAACCAAATTATAGTTGATTTATGAATATTACTCTTGAGATTAAATCTAGATGTTTTGATTATATTGATTTTACTATTATATATAACATTTTTATAACCCTAATGATGATATTTTTCTTCGACTTGAGTGTAAAGATGGGTAGATTTTTGGTATGATCATGACTATGGGTTGCCTTTGGCCAGTAGTGCAAAGTTGAATTGTTGACTGGTATGATCATGACCATTGAATTTATAATTGAATATCTTTAGCTTAAGTGCAAAGGTGAAATGATTAACATGGTTATAATTATTGTTTATATAAATTCTGAAATGATTATATATTTCTTTGAGATATTAATATATTTGGCCTGTAGTGCAAATATGAACTGTTGATGAATATCTTTGGCATGTAGTGCAAAGATGAACTGTTGATGAATATCTTTGGCCCGTAGTGCAAAGATGATCTGTTGTTGAATATCTTTGGCCAGTAGTGTAAAGATGAACTGTTGTTGAATATCTTTGGCCCGTAGTGCAAAGATGAATTTATTAGTATGATTATGAACAAGAACTGTGATTTGGTATATCTTTTCCGCTTTAGGCCTTGAAAAACTCAGGGCCGGCCTGAAAATAGTGAGCTTAAATTTCTTTCTGGTTCTCTTTTATTCTCTTTTTTTTGCTCATTGAACATACGTTTCTCAAAATCCCAAACAAATTGCTACCGTCTTACAAAACATTTTGCCTTTTAAAAAAATTAAATTTAGCTGTAAAATAATAGAGAATTATTAGGGAATCTTTTAGAAACACAAACCTGAATTGCCGATTTATCTACACTTGGGTTATGTTTTTTATGACTATATTGCATTGAAGATTAAACTGAACAATTTATACATATTTATACAACTTTAGTTGTAACACACTCAAATCCCTATACTTCTACAGTCAGGGGCGGATTCATGATTTTTTTCAGCAGAAGCGAATTTAATTATTTTTTTTGTTGAAGTTAAATAAAAAAAAACTTGAACAAATTATAATATTAAGTAATCATAATAATGCTTACAAATTGTAATAAATATTTATAATTCGAACTAAAAAAGAAATTTCAAATAAAAAGAATTTCGATACAATTTAGAAACTTATTTCGATTACTTGTTATAGTTCAATTTAAATGATACTTCAAATGGTCAAAGCCTCAAACCAAATTTTCTATCTATATTCAATCAAAACCATGAATTAATTTCGTGGGCAAAGAAATCGGCCTTGCTAGCTAGGGTTTCGTGTTGGTTGAAGAGAGAGAAATTCACGAAGAAACACAAAATTGGTTGATTAATTTCGGAGGGAGAAGAACAGGTGGACGATTACTCGACGACACGTGATGTAACTCCTAGAATCGGGGAACCGTGTTAGGATTATTGGGATTCCAAGAGCCTTCTTCTTGAGTCCTTCAACTCCTAGAATCCGGAAACCTTGTTAGGGTTATTGGGATTCCAAGAGTCTTCTTGAGTGTTGAGAGAGAATGTCCAGGTCCTTTGATCTTCCAAGAGTCAAAGTCTTATGTCTGAAGAGAGGTCCCCTTCCTAATAGAATGGAAGGGGTATTTATAGGGTTTTCTGAAAAGTGGTCATGTGCGGTGCATGCTTTCGTGGAAATTTCAGAAATATCCTTTAATCATCGTAGTAATGTCCATATTGCCGCCCTCCTTGTATGCACTAATCCAATCCTCAATCAATTCTCAAAACGAGCCTAACAATATTGAACTTGGTAGCACATGACGAAAAAAAATTGCCTTAACAATATCAACCCAAAGAAAAATTAAAACACCAACAAGACTTCTTTTCTATGCACACTGGTTTTATCCCCTTGATTTCTTTTTTTCATTCTTTATTTCTTGGTCAATTGGTCAACCATTGACTTTTTGCCTTTTTTATTCTTTTCTTTTGAATTATATAACCAACACATAATTTAAATATGTTAGGGTATAAAATTAACTTCCATTAACATTTCCCTTTACAAAATATTTCCATTACAATTACAATTGTGTTTAGAATTTCGGAATATTACAATTGTCACCTCCCAAACGTTAGATTACACTTCATGTGTCAATCTGCCATGTTGAAGACATTGATAGGAAAACAACCGATCCTGCCGGTGACAAAAGAATTTACAGCATATACATAAAAGTAGTTGAAGGATTGCCGAACTCGAGGCGGAACGCAAAATATTGGTTGTAACCAGCCCAAGTTAGAACCAATTTTCCAGTGGCATTGTATTGGTTAGCGTGACTTCGATTCCAAATACGAAAGAAATCAATCCCAAAAAGAAAAATAGATGATTTGGGCTTGTGGAACCTAAAGTATCAAGATACATACCTGAATAGAATATCATACTCACTATTAGAAAGAGAGAACAATAATATATAGTATTATACTAATATTCTTTCTCAAATGTATGTTTATGGAGAAGGAATAAATTACATTTTCACTAACAATTTAATAGAAAGGCAATGTGTCGAAAGATTTAAATTCAATACTTTGTATGCCCAGAGATTTGAGACTAGCTACATTCCCACTTGTATGTTACAAGTTACAACCATACTCATTTAAAAAAGACTATATATAGTTCAACTTAATTAGCAGATCATAACCTAAATAAGTCTCAGATTTGAAATACTAAGTACTACAAATTAAAAAGAGAAAAAAACACCATTTAATTTAGCTACTCCAAATTAAAGGTTAGGCTTGTAATCCTTCATCCAACTACAGTAGACATTCATTTGAAATTTTTTATTCCATTTAAACAAATTTTTGGCAGGCATGAATATTAGACTGAGTAGAACTAGAGTCTTGCGGGTATAATTAGAGGTTAGGGTTTCCACGGACAAGGCCAAATTAGACAATGTACTGCACTTCCAGTAGGGCAAAACATCATTTCAGAGACTACACGTATCTAATTCAAGAAATATACTTCAAGTTAAGATGACTTGAATTCTCACCTTGCAGAGTATATATAAAGATCTCTTGAAATGCAATGAACAACGACCATACCTACGAGAAGTTTGAATAACTTGAGAATAAGAAAAACAAAGTAGCAGTAACTATGTTATTGTAAATACATTCACAATCTGATGGATTGTTGGATCTTATTCATAGATGTACATCTGCAATTTAAATTCTATCTGTAGATCTTATATTCGAATTAAGACCTAGATCTGGTCGCCAGAAAAAGTCCTAGATTCGGTTCGGTGGCTAGAAATAACATTATATATATATATATACCCACATGTACAAATGATTATCTACAAAATAATATATACACTTGACAACATTATGAAATATAGTTTCGCACAAATGATATTACCATTGATCGGAACTATAAAAGGAGCATATATATATCGCTACAAGACTATTTCTAGCCACTGGATCTAGGATTTCCATTATAAGATCCTAGGGCGAGGATTTAACATATAATAAATGGTGGGTATAGGACTTATTCTGGCCAACATATCTAGGGCGTCCATTACAACTTTCTTATTTTTGTTGAGTATATATGATATTTGAAAGATAATCATTTGTCTGTGAATATTATATATATATATATATATATATATGTGTGTGTGTGTGTGTGTGTGTGTGTGTGTAAACGCATGTACAAGGCTACTGTAGAGGAAGTGTAATACCTGAGCTTGTTTGGGATGAATATGAATTTTCGATCCGATAGGGCATCGTTTCTGGCGAAATCCAGGTCAGAAACATTGGTACGAGGGGTGGAAGCACCAACATTAAACAACTTATGAAAGACAAAAGCTTCAACACTTATATATATTATCAATGGGGTTTAGAAAAGAATGTATGCAAATGAAGACTACTAATTTGCGTTGAGGATTTATTATCTCATGTGATATGATTAGGGTTTGAGGAATTTCCTCCTTTAATACCGCCCGTTTTGCAAATATGGTATGTAAGTTTGGAAAAGATTTTTTAAAGACATGTTTGAAAGTTTTAATTTCAAAAAGGAATAGCTTTTAATTTCTTCCAAAAACACTTTTTCACCTATAATTTTTACACCTTGTGTTATCAAATATTCCCAAACATGTACATTTTTTAACTTAATTTTTTTTACATCATCGCTTCAAACAGATCTACACTTCTTTTCATAACAATTTTTTGTTTGATTGTTGTGGTTAACCTACGTTTGGGAGGGCGGACAATATAAAAATAAAAAGATATTGACAGAGAAAGAGAAATTAAACAAGAGAAGGGGAGAAAAAGAGAAAAGAAAGATAAAGGAAGAAAATGATAAAGAGAAAATAAGATAAGAAAAAAAGAAAGAAATTTACTACTTCTTATTTCTTATTTCATTTTTAATATATTTCATTAACTATTTGATAAAGAAAAATAAATAAATAAATAATTCTAAAGAATGAAGGAGGGGGGCCTTTACAAATTTAAATTATTACGGAAACGTTCTCACTTTTACACAAGAATAAAACAAAGGAATAAAATAGTGAGCTTAAATTTCTTTCTAGTTCTCTTTTCTTCTTTTTTTTTTTTTTTTGCTCATTGAACATGCGTTTCTCAAAATCCCAAACAAATTCCTACCGTCTTACAAAGCATTTTGCCTTTAAAAAAATTTAAATTTAGATGTAAAATAATAGAGAATTATTAGGGAATCTTTTAGAAACACAAACCTGAATTACCGATTTATCTACACTTAGGTTAATTTTTTTTATGACTATATTGCATTGATGATTAAACTGAACAATTTATACATATATATACTACTTTAGTTGTAACACACTCAAATCCCTATACTCCTACAGCCAGGGTGCGGATTCAAGATTTTTTTCCAAAGGTTTAATTTAATTAATTTAATTAATTTTTTTGTTGAAGTTAAATAAAAAAAACTTAAACTAATCATAATATTAAGAACTCATAATAATGTTTACAAATTGCAATAAATATTTATAATTCAAACTAAAAAAGGAATTTCAAATAAAAAGCATTTAGATACAATTTAGAAACTTATTTCGGTTACTTGTCATAGTTCAATTTAAATGATACTTCAAATGGTCAAAGCCTCAAACCAAATTTGCTTTCTATATTCAATCAAAACCATGAATTAATTTCAAACCATAAACTAGTTTTTGTATCTTTTTATAAGTTTCAAATAAGTTTTACTTTAAATAAGAGAAACAAATCATCCAAAACTTATACTTAGAACACCAAAAATTATAAAGGGTCCATTAGTTAGATGCAAGAAAATAAAGTATTTATAACAACTAGAAATGAGGGGTTGCTAAAGGCTCATAGTCATTTCCAATTTTCCATTTCCCATTATAAAATAAGAAAAAATCATTGTAAGCTATCACAATAAAAGACAGAAACTAATCAATCAAAATGATGCCATTTTCAATTGAAGATCAAACAATCCAAAAACAAAAACTCAATTAGACCAATTGTGACGCCCCCAAAATCGGGACCAACTTAATACAAAATCAGGACTAACCTAATCCCGATCTTGTGCATTAATGACTATCTTGTTCTAGTTATCAATATTTTATTTGATAAAACTGTGGATAATTTAAAAAAATTTCTTTCTGTCTTTTATATGTTCCCTGAATCGCAACCTTTACGATTCCCTTATTTCAAAATTATAATTATTTTATAATTTATTTTATCGAGTAAGATATATATATATATATATATATATATATATATATATATATATATATATAATTCATCTCTTCAAACATATCCCTTTTTTACATAGTATAGTCACAATATAGTAATCACCACTACCCATTCTCAATTCAAAACAAACTTTCTATAGAATATTCCAGAGTTTCACATAATTGTCAACTACATATATACATTAAAAACCATTAACATGGTTCAAAATAACTTCTAGCTCAAGAAAATTTATTCCTTGTACAACTTCTGATCTTTATTGTCCAAATGGCAGATAATATTATTTTGTATCATTAACTTGCAAAAAGTTTATTTTTGTAAAATTAAGCTCGACAGCTAAGCAAATCTAGCAGTTTTCATACTTATATAGCAAATAATTTTCATGCTTAATTCATATATTATAAACATTCTTCTTGATGTGTTCCACATATCATATAAAGATTAATTTTCATAACTCAATCAACTTGGTCATAAATTGACTTTTATAATTTATAAGACATCATATATAATTCAACATTCTCATTTCAAGATTAAATAGCAGGTGAATATCAAGTTCATATAACACATAGGAACTGAAAGACTTGCCTGACTTAGTATCTCTTCCTTGAGCATGCGAATAATCCTTTACAAATGTTTACATACAACATTCATAAGAATTTGCTTAATAAAGGTAATCGTCACCTTTTAAGGCTTATCGATGGTGATTATTCTAACCTAACTCGCTAGTACAACCCTTCTGACTTAATCCAAACACAACGTTCTTTCTCATCATAAAAATAATATTTCCATAATAATAAGTGATTAGCATCTACATAGACTCATACGTCACATCTTAACACATTCCAAATAGGTAGAAATTATTTCGATAATTCCACTTCCGTGTAATTAATAGTTTTAATCATTTGAAGCCTAAATCTCCTATTAATCCTCCTTAAAATTTTATTATTTTTTTTCGCCCACACATATATACATATATTCCATACACAAAAAATAATTCTTTTTGGAATTTTTCGTTTTAATTAAGTATTTTTCAAAAACCCATTTTAGTTCGTGGGCTTAACAAATTCACTATATCATGCTTAACTTCAAAATTTCCAAATCTTGTCAAAATCTTATACATGTTATCATGAAGTTTCAATTTAAATTTCATGGTCATCTGAGTTATATAATAGAAGTTATAGTCGCTTTTCGTTGGCAAAACCCTAGTTCTTGTTTTGGCCATAACTCCTTCCCCCGATGTCGGAATTCGTTCATCTTTGGTCAAAAATTACATAACTCCATATAGTTTCATACCCAAAAGTAATGAATTTATTTCATTTTCTAGGTAGACCAAACATGCCACTAACCCGATCGGATAGCAGTGTCCGGACGCTTTTTCTGTCCGGATCTGCTTTTGGTAGAATCTATCCATACGAAAAATCTACAAGGTATTTTCTGCAAATTCCAGTTCGAGTGTTTAGAGGACTTCCATATCTAAATCCAGAACTTTACCACACTCAAAAATTCAAAAAAGGCTAGAACTTATACTCGTTTGAATTTTAGTCTTTATTTTTTTACAAAAAATAGTTTTTCTAGATTTCATTGTTATTAAGAAAACTCTCTTGTTTTCATGATTTTCCATACACAAAACATATAACAAGTATATATACTCCTTCATATCCTCCCTTATAACATAGGATCCACCATACAAACAATCTCCCACAATAACCAAGCAAGAACATAATCTATATATGCTTAGAGATTTAAAGTTAGGGTTTTGAAAAGGTTATACCTTCTTGCTTAGCTTCCTTCCTTTTCTTGCTAGATGATGCTTGCTTGACCTTCTTGCTAGCCCCTACTTTTCTTCTCTTGCCGAAATTGTGGCCCTCTCCCTTCCTTCCTCTTGCTCTCACAAAATTTCTAACAATTGGTAGAAGTAAAAAACTCTTCCAAATAAATTATTAGCCTCTATTTATAGAAAATTTAAATTATTATAGTCATTTAGCCTCCAAAACTTTAGCTCCAAGACAACCATTCTTTGACTCCAAGCCAAGACAACCTTTCTCTAGTCAAGCCATCTTAATTTCCTAGGCTCAATCTAGCCAGACCCTCTTCTTTTCTTAACTAAGCCTTGCTATAATTTATTTTAATATCGTTTATTTAAATTATACAAGAATTTTGTATACTTAAACTAATTATTTCTTTCCATAATATAAATTATGTCTAACAATTTATTTATAAACACTACAAGAAATTAAAAGGCGAATTTCCGACGAAATCTTCCGTCGAAACTAAGCCTATTCCGTCGAAAATAACTTATTTAATTACGTACGAGGGACTATTCCGTCGAAAATTATGTCGTATATACACACGTCGTAAATAAGTACGTCAATAATTTCGTCGAAACCATTTATTTTTGACAGATTTATTTGCAACGAAATTTCGTCGTAAATAAGTTATCTTCGAGGGAATATTTACAACGGAATAATTTCGTTGAACATAATAAACGGGGGAATATTTTCGACTGAAATTTTCGTCAGACATAAGTTCTTCGACGGAAAATTTGTTTTTAGCCTAATTTAGGAAAAACCTATTTTCAACTAAAATTCCGTCGAAAATAAAATAATTTTTTTAATAATTTTTTAAAATTTTGATTCCCAGATGTTTAAACCCAATTTTTTTGTACCTGCAACATGTTTTAGCCCAATAACAGTAATATATTCCACTCATTTAATTAACATATATATCGCTAAAAACCTGTATATATAAACTTGTATATATCATCTGTCCAATACTCATTAACTAAGCTAACAATGACATATATGTAAGCTAACAATTATAAATAATCTACTAACTCATCAACAATTTCAAATATAATCTAATGTTCCATAAATTATATAAAATATTATTTATAACACTTTTACAGCCGCAACTAGATCGACTACAATAATAAGTATATATAAATGATCGACAAATGCGTCTATAAACTAGTATGACGATCATCATCGGGTGTAGGTGGACGACAATGTGCTGCTTTGGTGTATGAAAATCAGCACCGTCGTCCCCCTCATTCGTCATCGCCATCGCCATCGCCATCTCCAGTCCCCTCGCCATCGTCACCTTGTTAATAGAATTAAAAATAAAAATCATTAGTTCATATATATGTGAGAATTAAAAAGATATTGCTAAACGAAAAGTCTACTCTAGGAGGGTAACCACCATCTGGAGCATTTTTCCCCCCAATGCGTCGAACTACTCCTGCAATAAGCACGTACTCTCTACGGAGGCCCCAGCTAGAACCTCCTAAACGAGCTTGTGAAGATGAGACCTGCTAGGCAACTGCTGATAAAAAAAATCGGATCGGTATGGAACCTTTCCAACACTGTCGCTATCAGCCTCTGGAATAACTCGTCGTCCAAGCCAGCGCCCATATGAGATGGTACAATAGGTGCTCTCGGACGCTGGCGATGGCTAGATCCTGCGAAAATTTATATAACATGGCTATCGTCAATAATTTATAAGTTCTGATAAGTTTTGAGAATTTCGTGTAACATAAAGAATTAATATTATTACCTCCAGGTAGTGTATATGCAGGTATCCTCGGTAGACCCACCACTCGATACCTGCCGGTACTACTAGTAGGGGGATCCTGAGACTCGACCCATAGTCTCAGCTCCTCATCTCCAGATAGATAACACAATCTGGGGAGTGGGGATGGTGGAATCTAATGGCTCAGAACCCTACTAGCAGCCTCCAACTCAGCTATACGCTGGCCCCGAAGCTTTTGAAATCGGTCTTGTAATTTTTATTGTATACGTGAGTTAATTATATCATTTTATTTTGTGAATATTGAGATTACTTAAAAGTTAGAGTAGTTTTACCCGTATAGTTAACGCTGCCTGAGACAAAGCACGCTCCTTCTTGGCGTGGGCCCTATCCTAAAACTCTAACATGGTCGGTTCTCGCCTAAGGTCCTCCCCAAGGCCTAATAGATGTAGTCATAAAAAAGTTATTAATTATTATTCGTACTAGAATTTGATAAGTTATTTTTAAATACATTACTGATTCTGCCGTCTTCGCCTCCTCGAAGAGATCTATGAGCCAGTCGTGTGTACTATCTGAGAGCTTGGCGGTTTTTTCTTTGCTGGTCGGACTTCTTCTTGAAATCTTCAACCTCCGATCCCAAAGGCACACACATACCTCCACGCGGATCGAAGACTATCGTGAGGCTGGTAAATTATGAGGAGGTCTCAGTGGTCATCAACTACCCGGCCGCCTGGTCGTCAGAAACTCATATAGCTAGCCGGAGTAATTCGCAGCGACATGTCTAATAATCATTGCATCATCAGCTATCTGAGAGACGCCCTCGGCAAATCTATAATAAGTCTATAACAAGTCTTAAAGTTAGGAACAACTAATTTCTTAAATGTTACAACTATGTAATAATATAAAACTGGCTAATATAAAATTATTAACTTACGTGAAACTCCCGCAACACAGTATCCATAAAGGAGCGATCGTACCGCTCGTAGTGAGTGAAGCGCATGCACACGTTCGGGAGGTGCATCAGACAGATCGCGTGTAACGTGTGTTTAGAGACCAAGTCTAGTATACTACAGTAAAAATATAACAATATGTGTTACTTTAATTATGTCATACAAAAAAATATATAGATTTAATAGTGTTACGACAAGGATGGATTAACACTTACTATCCAGACTGAACATCCACCGGCACCGTAAGTGGAGATGCTAGTGGCTGACCAAAGATACCGAGGTTAAGCTCACGGTGTCGTGGACGAGGCGCATATGTAATTATTAAAAAAACTTAGTTAATAAACATGAGATAATGCAGGTTGAGATAAATTTAAATCCCATGTCAGACAACTTACTATCTCCTGAAGATGAGCCTCCATCATGGCTAGCGTCTCCCGATCCTGATCGCCCAACATCGCGACGACCTCCATCGCTGTGTCTAGCCATAAATACGGATCCCTCATGCACATTGATGGTGGAAGATTATAAGATACCATAATGATAGGCCAAACATAGTAAGGCTGACTAAAATTATTAAAAGGACAAAAGCACAACGTCACATTCCTGAACTGTTGATGAATATCTTTGGCCCGTAGTGCAAAGATGAATTTATTAGTATGATTATGAACAAGAACTGTGATTTGGTATAACCATGATCTTTGATGTTTTAGGTAAAGACATGTGATAAAAATTATCTTCGTCCTGGGTGCGAAGAGGAATTTAGAATCACAATTATGATTATGAGTTACTCATATAATTGTGGAAAGGAACTGTTGATTGATGTTACAGGGATAAAACAGTGTTGGTAGATTTTTAACATGGAGAAGATAATAGACTTTATGGTCTATTTGACTCTTCTAATGGATTGCTCGTTCCGCTGCAACTATGGTTGAAAAGTTTTGTCATCTACCATATGTTCTAAATCTATGATTTATTATTGATGAAGGCTATTGAGAATTTAATTATCTTTAGTCATAATATTCTTTACTGCGCTAGTTGAGTTCACCCTTTTGCTTCACAATTCCTTTCAGGTAATAAGAGTGTAGCTGGGTCGAGCGGGGGTAATAGGGGAATAGAACGGTGGTCATCATTTAGTAGTTATATTTTGTGAATCAAATAGGGTGAGGAGAACCCAACGTTGGAAGGGTGTTTTGCCACTATCATACAAGATGTCTAATAACATACAACCTCGTATCATCATAAGACAGGGTTGTGCTCATCCACTTGCACAGTATATCTACGAGCACTATCTATATAATCTTGGTGTTTGGTTGAAGTATAATTCTCAATTAGAGACAGTGGAGATAATGATATGTCAAGAGAAGACTCACTGTAATACCCGAAAATAATAATAATAATTATTATAAAATTACTTTGTTTAAACCATATTAATTGGACTGTCATTTATTTTGGGTCAAATAGTCATTTAATTTATATGGGCTAGTAAATATTAATAAATGATGGATAAATTAAAATTTTAAAATTTGGGCCTTAAAAACTAATTTAGTTCAATTTATATGTGGGTAATAATAAATCCTATTAAAAATAGGAAAGTAAATAAGATATATTAATAAATAAATAAATACTAAACCTAATCATATGAGCAAGCCTGATGCGAATTGAAAAAGAAAAAGAGAGAGAGAGAGAAGCTAACGGCTGCGCAGCAAAAAGAAGGAAGAGAATCTCAGAATTTTTTTTTCTTTTGATCAGGTATGTTAGTAAATTAATAATACAATTGTAGTAGCTTTGCATTATGTTGAATACACTGAACTGATTTAGTTCTTCAATTGATACAAGGTAAAACTCAGTCATTTGATAGGAATCACATGTTCGGTATTTTGTTTTTATTTTTATTTTTATTTTTATTTTTTTAAATTATTATCATATAAGTGTATGAATTGGAATTAGAGTTGCTTTTAATTAATCAATATGCATATCTTATATCATAAGCAACGAATTTGGGCTATTTATCACTTTAGTGCTAGTGCTAGGATTAGGAACATTGGTATATATATATATATATATAATATATAGTACTTAGGAAATTAACTTAGGAATGTGAAACTAATTAATTCTTCCGTTAAAATTTATAAATTTTATTTAATAAATTTAACAGTATTATGTTGTTAATGGTTAGATTTGTAATAAAATCTTATTTTATTATTAGATCGGACGAAAAGAATTTAAAGAACTGTATTGGGATAATAATTTTGGGTATTGCATTATCGATTCCAGGTACGGATTCCGTACTTATTCAGCGATACTCTTTAATTTTAGTTTGTTCGTTTTGCTTCTCGTTTTGATTTCGTATATTGTCTCGATACCTTGATCTTAGTGAAGTTCATATGATAATTTATCTTGAGTCTTTAGAATATCATAACTTGTACTCTTTGAACTCGTTTATCATATTTATTTTGATTTTCGTAGTGATGTACATGTTAGTATATTATAGAGACTTGTGTTGATGTTTCGTTCGATTTAACATGTACACGTTAGAACCCCTTTGTGTTGATATTTTGTCGCATGTGTTGTGACATTATATTTTGTTAGAATACCGTAGGGTATACTTGAGCTATAACCACCTGTGGGGGTACCACAGGCATGTCCTCTTGGCACTGAGGCATGACACCTTCCATGGCGGTGTGATCAGTCCACGGCGTCTCCGTTTTGTGCTCCGGTGGGAGTTGGCCATTTGGTGTTTTGTTGTGGGAGGCGTATGGGTCGACCTTAGTTTTCTATTCTGTTCTGTTCTGCGGATTGGTGATGTTTGTGCCAAACACGCCTTCCGATTTTACATGCATTGGATTCGCGGTCCAATGTGTGTGACTTGCATGTGTGGCATTATGTGATTTGCACATGTGGCATTATTTTACTTGCACGTGGCAAGGTATATTCTATTTTGTTTTGAGCTCGGTATGAAATAACACCCAACCATTTGATTCAGCCTACTATTTCATTGTGTTAGTTTTGTTCGTTTCGTTTCAGTTCATTTCATCTCATTTCATTTAAATTGAGTTAGTTATTTCGGTTCATTAATTGTATTCTATATCTGTACTGGGCATTTGGCTCATGCCGTGTTTTTCTTCCGGCAGGTAATCAGGGGGACCAAGGGCAAGTGTGACGAGAGCTTCCTTTAATCCAATAGTTTTGATATATTTTGTTAGGTTTCAATACATTGATTTATTTAAAGTTGTAATAAGTATTTTAGATTGTGGATTGAGCCAGTGTGGCATTTATTATGGTTTGTCTTATGACATTGAATTATTATGAGATTATTCTTTTGTGGTTTAGAGCCCTGTGATCTTCCTTAGTTTTGTTGTGTTATGAGTAACCTCTCTTTCTATTTTGGGAAGGGGGTGTTACAGAGTTGGTATCAGAGCCAGGTTTTTTCTTGTAGAAAACCTATTTAGGTTTGACCTGTGAGTTATGGGTAGACTTCTGGGTTAAGTTTTTGGTTACATTTGATTTTACATTCATTATCATATCAGCTATATTCGAATTTGTCTTTAATTTGCTTTGTTTATATTCGTGATCTCTTTCTTAGATGGCTCGAAGATCAATTAGAGTTGCTTGGAGGCGAGGTAACAATAGGGGAAGAGGTGAAGGTCGATCCAACGAACGACCTAATGATCGATTAATGCTCAATTGGCTACCTTGGTAAATCGAGCGATGAACTGAAGCTTTACCTCGATTGGTAGCACAGTTGTACAAGCAATATAAGCGCCACCACCGAAATTTCTGACGGGAGAACCCGAAATAATGGTCCACGCACAAACGTTGAGGAAGGGAATGCAGATGGTCGTAGGTCGTGAGGGTTCCAATGTATGTGTGGTTGGAAAGGTTTCGAAGCGAAACCACAGTCCTTGATTCAACTCAACTCCAATTGATGCAGAGAATTGGATTGCTCACCTAGAGAAGATTTTTGATGTATTGGGGTGCTCGGATAATCGAGAGTATTGCTTGCGGTTTACAAGCCGGAAGGGATGCACAGAGGTGGTGGAAAGCGTTGAAAACGACAAAGGGTGATGGCTATGTTGAGACACTTAGTTAAGCGAGTTTTGTGAGGTCTTCATCAACAATACTTCCCAAATTAGCGATAAAGAGGCCTATGCTAGAGACTATCTGTCTATTTGGCAAAAAGATGATGAGTCCATCACAGAATTTATGACGAGGTTCACCAGGTTGGCAGGCTTTGCGGGAACTTCTGCAGGGACTGCAGCAGAACAAAGCGAGAAGTTTAAGTGGAGGATCCATTACAGGTATCGGCAACATCTCATTAACACCAAGTTTGCGGATGTGTCGGCGTGGGCCAATGCCGCAAAAATATTGAGATGGAGCGACAGGACTTTCGGTCTTCTAGGCCGGAGGGAGTTGAAAGAGGGACAGAGATGATCAGCAGGGTCAAGCTTCAGTTCAGCATGGGAGAAGTCAGGGTGGTTAGTTGAGTTGAACAGAATCGTGGTGGCGGCCAGCGAGGCGATGGCGTGGTCAGAATCAAAACAGGGGTTATCAGCAGATGCCTCAGCAGGGGCAAAATCGTCAGCTTCAGCTACCTTGGTATGGACAAAATCGTCAGCAGGGACAGAATCGTCCGCAGGGGCAAAATCAGGGTCGTTATCCAGGACCAGCTGGTGGGGGTAACCCGAATCTAATTCCGATAACTCCCTGTGCTACTTGTGGGGCAAATCATCCGGGGAGACAGCGGTTGTACGTAGACTCACCGGTGCATGCTTCTTGTGTGGGCAGATGGGTCATATGGCTAGAGATTGTCTGCCGCCACGTGGTAATGGTGGAGGTGGTGGTGATAATGGTGGCAATGGAGGTCGATGTCGGTGGTGGTCGAGTGTTTGCTTTGACGTATAACCAAAGTGGCGTGCGCGCCAGTATCTTTATTCTTCGTACTCTTTTAGTTGGCAATCGTGAAGCGTCCATTTTGTTTGATCTGGTTCTACTCATTCATTTGTTGCTCGATCTTTTGTTCGGCACTGGGTGTGCCATCTCAGTCTTTAGATTCTGTGATGTCTATTTCTACCCTGATGGGGACTTCTGTTGTTATTTTCGATTTGTATCGAGGGTGTCCGATAAGTTTTGGGGATAAGATCCGTAGTGTTAATCTTCTTCCGATGAGTATGCACGATTTTGATGTCATTCTTGGGATGGACTGGTTGGATAAGCACCAGGCCACTATCGATTGTCAAGCGAAGAAGGTTATATTTGGAGATGTGAAGTCTCCGGAGTTCGTGTTTCAAGGTTCACAGCCGAGTAGAGTGGTGAAGTTAATTTCAGCTTTGAAGGCTGAGAAGTTGGTGGCAAAGGGTTGTGAGGGGTATTTGGCGTTCGTGAAAGATACCTCTAAGGGTGAGTCCCATATTGAGGATGTTCCAATTGTTCGTGATTTTTCTGATGTGTTTCCTGAGGAGTTGTCAGGGTTGCCACCGCAGCGGGAAGTGGAATTTGCTATTGAGCTTGTTCCTGGTGCGGAGCCTATTTCTAAGGCGCCGTATCGGATGGCACCATTGGAGTTCATAGGAGTTAAAGGAGCGATTCTGAGAAGCTGTTAGATCGTGGTGTAATTCGCCTAGAGTGTTTCACCGTGGGTGCTCCAGGTCTTGTTTGTGAAGAAGAAGGATGGGTCATGAGGTCACGTGATAGACTACAGAGAGTTGAACAAGATCACCATCAGGAATCGGTATCCATTGTCGAGGATTGATGACTTGTTTGACCAACTTCAGGGGGCGAAGTATTTTTCAAAGATAGACTTGAGGTCGGGCTATCATCAGTTGAGGGTGAGGGATGAGGATATCCCTAAGACGGCTTTTCGTACGCGATATGGGCATTATGAGTTTCTGGTGATGCCATTCGGTGTGACTAACGCCCCGACGGTGTTTATGGATTTGATGAATCGGGTGTTCAGAGAGTACTTAGACCAATTTGTCATTGTCTTTATTGATGATATTTTGGTTTATTCAAAGTCTAAGGAAGAGCATGAGGAGCATCTTCGCACAGTGTTGGGGATTTTGCAGAAAGAGAAATTGTATGCTAAATTCTCTAAATGCGAGTTTTGGTTGGAGCAGGTCGCATTTTTGGGACATATTGTTTCTGCTGAAGGCATTAAGGTGGATCCTGCAAAGGTTGAGGCTATCACTAAATGGCCAAGACCTACTACAGTGATGGAGATTAGGAGTTTCTTGGGTTTAGCAGGGTATTATAGGCGGTTTGTGGAAGGGTTTTCCTTGCTTGCCTTGCCATTGACCCAGTTGATGAGAAAGGGCACGAAGTTTGTGTGGAATGAGGAGCGTGAGAAGAGTTTCGAGGAGTTGAAGAAACGACTTGTGTCAGCTCCTATACTTGCATTACGTCGGGGACTGGAGGTTACCAGATTTATAGTGATGCATCTAAGAAGGGCTTGGGGTGTGTTTTGATGCAACACGGTAAGGTGATTGCTTATGCTTCTAGGCAGCTTAAACCTTACGAGGTGAATTACCCCACACATGATTTGGAGTTGGCAGCCGTGATCTTTGCCTTAAAGATTTGGAGGCATTATTTGTATGGAGAGACTTGTGATATCTTCACCGATCACAAAAGTCTTAAATACATTTTCACTCAGAAGGAGCTCAATATGAGGCAGAGGCGTTGGTTGGAGCTTCTAAAAGATTATGATGCGAGGATTCGGTATCATCCGGGAAGGCAAATGTGGTTGCGATGCTCTTGGCCAAAAAAGAGTTTAGGGAGTGTAGCAGCCCTTATTACACAACCTCAGCTTATTTCAGATATGGAGCGGATCGAGTTGGAGTTGTATGTACGAGGTTCAGATGGACATTTGGCGGGTATGAGAGTGGAGCCCTCTCTTATCTCATGGTCAAAGAAGTTCAAAAGGAAGATGGGGAGTTGTGGAGTATGGCGTGAGAATTTAGAGGAGGCAAGCTAATGACTCAGAGTTTCGTGTTGATGACCATGGTGTGATTTGGTTGGGTGGCGGTTGTGTGTACCTTCGAGATCCAATCATTCGGGAGGCTGATGTTGGTGAGAGGCTTATAGTTCACCATTTTCTATTCATCCGGGTTCTACTGAAGATGTATAGGGATTTGAAGAAGAATTTTTGGTGGAATGGGATGAAACGAGACGTGGCTGGATATGTTGGGAAGTGTCTCACTTGTCAACAAGTGAAGATAGAACATCAACGAGCTAGTGGGTTGTTGCAACAGTTAGACATTCCAGTGTGGAAGTGGGAGGATATCACGATGGATTTTGTGACCGGGTTTGTCAAGACTTTCGGGAAGAATGATGCCATATGGGTGGTGGTGGACCGGTTGACCAAATCGGCACACTTTTTTTGCTATCCATGAGGGTTACTCGGTGGATAGATTGGCACATATCTTCAAAGCAGAGATTGTTAGACTTCATGGTACTCCGGTGTCTATTGTTTCGGATCGAGACCCCTTGCTCACTTCAAGGTTTTGGAAAGGGTTTCAACGAGCTTGGGGTACTCGGCTCAACTTCAAGATTACTTCTTTTCATCCGCAAACCCGATGGGCAATCTGAAAGGACTATTCGGACGTTGGAGGACATGTTGAGGTCTTGTGCACTTGAGTGGTGGTCGTAATTGGGATGACTATTTGAGCTTAGTTGAGTTTGCTTACAACAACAAATGGCATGCAAGTATTGGAATGGCCCCATTTGAGGCATTGTATGGTAGGAAATGTCGGCACCAACTTGTTGGGATGAGGTTGGCGAAAGGGCCATAGAAAAGGTCCGAGTTAGTCCAAATCACTACGGAGAAGGTAGCGGTGGCTAAAGAGAAATTGAAGTCGGCTCGATCACGGCGAAGTGTTATCTTGATAAGCATAGAAGGACTTTAAATTTGAACTGGTGAGCACGTGTTTCTAAAAGTTTCTCCTTGGAAGGGCATTCGTCGATTTGGGTTAAAAGGAAAGCTTAGTCCACGTTATATCGATCCATTTGAGATTTTGGAAAGGGTTGGTGAAGTTGCGTGTCGGTTAGCTTTGCCTCATGCCTAGCTCACGTGCAAAATGTGTTCCATGTGTCGATGTTAAGGAGTTATCATTATCATCCGTTGCATGTGGTGCAATATCCGCTTCGATAAGATTCGGAGGATCTTACTTGTGAGGAACAATGAAGACGCGATTTTGGATCGTCAAGAAGCGAATTATGAGGAGGAAGACTATTCCGTTTGTTAAAGTTTTATGGAGAAATCATTCGGAGCGGGAGGCTACATGGGAGATGGAGGAGTCTATTCGAGCGGAATATCCGTATCTCTTTAAAAATTAGGTGCGTTCTATTCTTTTGATTCCGGGGACGGAATCCTTTTTAAGGGGTAGGTGATGTAATACCCGAAAATAATAATAATAATTATAAAATTACTTTGTTTAAACCATATTAATGGGACTGTCATTTATTTTGGGTCAAATAGTCATTTAATTTATATGGGCTAGTAAATATTAATAAATGATGGATAAATTAAAATTTTAAAATTTAGGCCTTAAAAACTAATTTAGTTCAATTTATATGTGGGTAATAATAAATCCTATTAAAAATAGGAAAACAAATAAGATATATTAATAAATAAATAAATACTAAACCTAATCATATGAAAGCAAGCCTCGATACTTAATTGAAAAAGAAAAGAGAGAGAGAAGCTAATACCATTGAAAAAAAAGAAGGAAGAAAATCTCAGAATTTTTTTTTCTTTTGATCAGGTATGTTAGTAAATTAATAATACAATTGTAGTAGCTTTGCATTATGTTGAATACAATCGAAATCGATTTAGTTCTTCAATTGATCTGAAGGTAAAACTTCGGTCATTTGATAGGAATCACATGTTCTATTATTTTGTTTTTATTTTTATTTTTATTTATTTATTTTTAAATTATTATCATATAAGTGTATGAATTGGAATTAGAGTTGCTTTTAATTAATCAATATGCATATCTTATATCATAAGCAACGAATTTGGGCTATTTATCACTCTGCTAGTGCTAGGATTAGGAACATTGGTTGGTATATATATATATATATATATATATATATATATATATATATATATATATATATTTAATAATAATTTAGTACTTAGGAAATTAACTGTAATGTGAAATTAATTAATTCTTCCGTTAAAATTTATAAATTTTATTTAATAAATTTAACAGTATTATGTTGTTAATGGTTAGATTTGTAATAAAATCTTATTTTATTATTAGATCGGACGAAAAAGAATTTAAAGAAGTTGTATTGGGATAATAATTTTGGGTATTGCATTATCGATTCCGTGTACGGATTCCGTACTTATTCAAATGATACTCTTTTGTTTTAGTTTGTTCGTTTTGCTTCTCGTTTTGATTTAGTATATTGTCTCTCATACCTTGATCTTAGTGAAGTTCATATGATAATTTATCTTGAGTCTTTAGAATATCATAACATGTACTCTTTGAACTCGTTTATCATATTTATTTTGATTTTAGTAGTGATGTATATGTTAGTATATTATAGAGACTTGTGTTGATGTTTCGCCTCGATTTAACATGTACAATGTTAGAACCCCTTTGTGTTGATATTTTGTATCGCATGTGTTGTGACATTATATTTTGTTAGAATACCGTAGGGTATACTTGAGCTATAGCCACCTGTGGGGGTACCACAGGCATGTCCTCTTGGCACCGAGGCATGACACCTTCCGTGGCGGTGTGATCAGTCCATGACGTCTCCATTTTGTGCTCCGGTGGGGTTGGCCATTTGGTGTTTTGTTGTGGGAGGCGTATGGGTGCGACCCTAGTTTTCTATTACATTACGCTCATGCGGATTGGTGATGTTTGTGCCAAACACGCCTTCGATTTTACATGCATTGGATTCGCGGTCCAATGTGTGTGACTTACTGTGTGGCATTATGTGATTTGCACGTGTGGCATTATTTGACTTGCACGTGTGGCAAGGTATATTCTATTTTGTTCTCGAGCTCTGTGATGAAATAAAACCCGACCATTTGATTCAGCCTACTATTTCATTGTGTTAGTTTTGTTCGTTTCGTTTCAGTTCATTTCATCTCATTTCATTTAAATTGAGTTAGTTATTTCGGTTCATTAATTGTATTCTATATCCGTACTGGGCATTTGGCTCATCTTTGTTTTTCTTCCTAAGTGTAATCGGGGACCAAGGCAAGTGTGACGAGAGCTTCCTTTAATCCAATAGTTTTGATATATTTTGTTAGGTTTCAATACATTGATTTATTTAAAGTTGTAATAAGTATTTTAGATTGTGGATTGAGCCAGTGTGGCATTTATTATGGTTTGTCTTATGACATTGAATTATTATGAGATTATTCTTTTGTGGTTTAGAGCCCTGTAATCTTCCTTAGTTTTGTTGTGTTATGAGTAACCTCTCTTTCTATTTTGGGAAGGAGGTGTTACACTCACCATTAGAAAAAATATGATAGTAATATTCTTGTTTTTCTTTGGGGTCTATTGGGTCAACCAAGGATAAATCTGTGGACATATGATATCTATTATAACCTAAACGCTTGTCCTCCAATGTCTGACGATTTCCTGAAAGACTTCCCAAAGATTTTAATTTCTAAAAGCAGGTTTTGATTGTACCTTTATGTAAGGTTTCATTGTGACGTACTACCCAAATTGGTGTCGAAGAGTCACAACAGGTATATATATTTGTATCAAAACTCACAACATATGTGTTGTTGTATTTTGCACGACAATTATTGTAATAAAGTTATAGTTGTTTTCTGTACCATGTATTTGGCGACTCAGAATAGGTTGGATGGAATGGACCTATTTTGGGATTGTCACACTTGGTATCAGAGCTATAAGTAAAGAGCCCTTAGCCTCTTGCTGGTGATTTCCTGTTGATGGGGGATGCACCGAAGCCAGATTCTCCGTAGGGGACGCCGTTCTGCGATGGCAAACTGATAGGTACCACTGTGAGGTACTGTCCACGGTTGGGACATGAGTCATATTTGGTATCAGAGCTTAGGGATATGGTCTCTGGCGGAGATCGGGGGATAGAACTAGGAGGGGAGAGATGAGTAAATCCTTCGCTAGTGTGGCCTACCTAAGCTTATTTGTTGGTCAGTCATAATATCGGGATATTATGTGATCTGTTAATTTATTCAATTAACCCTTAGTTTAAAGTCAGATTCTAGAATGATATCTAAAGGAGATGAGCAATGGAGAAATCATGATGACAAGGAAGATCATGGAATCTGAAATGAAAGCAAGGTATTCTCAACTCTTGAAATACCGTGTACGTAAATTTCGAGGAAAATTTCATAAGGAGGAGATTGTAAGACCCTCGAATTTTATGAAATAAAAGTATTCAATTTTCTATTCAGTAAATGGTTAAATTGATAAAAGGTTAAAGTTAAGGGTGATATATGATTTTTTTTTTCAAAATAAGCAAGTGGCTATAAAATACTTATTGTTGTTAGGAATATTAGTTTAGTGGTGGAATATTCTTTACGTCGAGAATATTAAATGCGACGACCTTGACCATTTGTGGGCACCATAATAGAATAAGCGTCGGATGAAGAAAATGACAAATTTGAGTTTTTAAAATAACTTGGCGTAGTTATTCACTGATTAACATTGTTGGAATACACGGTGGTTAAAATACGATGTCTGGCGTTGTTGCATAGTAGCACCACGATTTTGCACAATTTTTGAATTATTGATTCTTGCACTACTTTCAATAATTATTACAGATAATTCTTGCTCAATATTTTATTTTATTAAATCAATAATTCTTGCGTTGATATTTTATATTATTATTGTATCAATAATTGTCACTGCACAGTATCTCCATTATCAGATCAATAATTCATATTATTTGAATAATATTATTAGATAAAATTATTGGCAATGTCTAGAAAGTTACATCGAGGAGAGTTTGGTCACACTAATTGCGGCGTCGATGAGGAGAAATCCTTATCGGAAAGCCCCCTCTTTCCTGGGAACTGCCTGGTTATCATTATTGTGATTCTGTAACATTATTTATGATAATTAATTATTGATTTATATGATAATGAAATATTTATTTGATGTGGATATAAATGATGGATTTATTTATGTGGTTATAAATGAAGGAATTAATGTTGAGGTGTTTTATCGATATTTTGTCGGATTGGAGGTATTAAAAGATCAAATCGATTTCTTCTGACTTTTTATTGTGTGAGTTATAATTTTTAATCGATAGTTGGATCGTTGTGATTTTTGGATATGTTATACATATATAAGTTGAGTATATGTTCACAAATTTTGAGCCGTTAAAAATGAACGAATGATTTGTTATGAATTTTAAGAGGTGGTGATTCGAAAATTAGGTTTATAAATGATTTTGGTGGAAAATTCTAGAAATGGGTGGGCCCCACTTTTGGTTGTTGGGGATGGTGGCTGATTTTTGGTGGGTGGAATAGTTGCGCGAGTAAAGCCATCGTGTAGCAGTCAAAGTCTGCTTCGGCGTGCTAACATTTTTCTATAAATAGAGGGCTAAGTTAGAATTGAAAATTACACCAGAATTCATAAGTTTTCTCTCTTTTTCTCTCTAGATTATCGAGTGTATTTTGTGAGTATTTAGATACTTGGTGAGTTGCTATTCATCGGTCTGAAAGTTTCCTTCAAATCATCATATCCGATATCCAGTCAGAAGTGCTGCTCTTTTGAGGTAAGGGATAGTAAGGGATGTTATTTTCTGTCTAATGATGTTATTCTTTCAATATCATTACACTGAAATATTGGTATGAATTTTATTGTGGAATTTCTACCTTTTTGAGTCGGGGTTACTATTCACGTATACGACACTATTCACGTATACGGCACTATTCATGTATATGACACTATTTACGTATATGAAATTATTTATGTATACGTACTATGTACGAATAAGGAGTACTATTCATGAGTTACTATTCACGAGTTACTATTCATGACAAAATTGGTTTTTTTTTTCTAACCAAATTATAGTTGATTTATGAATATTACTCTTGAGATTAAATCTAGATGTTTTGATTATATTGATTTTACTATTATATATAACATTTTATAACCCTAATGATGATATTTTTCTTCGACTTGAGTGTAAAGATGGGTAGATTTTGGTATGATCATGACTATGGGTTGCCTTTGGCCGATGAAAGGAAAAGTTGAATTGTTGGTAGGTATGATCATGACCATTGAATTTATAATTGAATATCTTTAGCTTAAGTGCAAAGGTGAAATGATTAACATGGTTATAATTATTGTTTATATAAATTACGAAATGATTATATATTTCTTTGAGATATTAATATATTTGGCACATAGTCTGCAAATATGAATCGTTGATGAATATCTTTGGCATGTAGTGCAAAGATGAATCTGATTGATGAATATCTTTGGCGTGAAGGTGCAAAGATGATCTGTTGTTGAATATCTTTGGCCAGTAGTGTAAAGATGAACTGTTGTTGAATATCTTTGGCCCGTAGTGCAAAGATGAATTTATTAGTATGATTATGAACAAGAACTGTGATTTGGTATATCTTTTCCGCTTTAGGCCTTGAAAAACTCAGGGCCGGCCTGAAAATAGTGAGCTTAAATTTCTTTCTGGTTCTCTTTTATTCTCTTTTTTTTGCTCATTGAACATACGTTTCTCAAAATCCCAAACAAATTGCTACCGTCTTACAAAACATTTTGCCTTTTAAAAAATTAAATTTAGTCAGTAAAATAATAGAAATTATTAGGGAATCTTTTAGAAACACAAACTTTGATTGCCGATTTATCTACACTGGGTTATGTTTTTATGACTATATTGCATTGAAGATTAAATGAACAATTTATACATATTTATACAACTTTAGTTGTAACACACTCAAATCCCTATACTTCTACAGTCAGGGGCGGATTCATGATTTTTTTCAGCAGAAGCGAATTTAATTATTTTTTTTGTTGAAGTTAAATAAAAAAAAACTTGAACAAATTATAATATTAAGTAATCATAATAATGCTTACAAATTGTAATAAATATTTATAATTCGAACTAAAAAAGAAATTTCAAATAAAAAGAATTTCGATACAATTTAGAAACTTATTTCGATTACTTGTCATAGTTCAATTTAAATGATACTTCAAATGGTCAAAGCCTCAAACCAAATTTTCTATCTATATTCAATCAAAACCATGAATTAATTTCTGTGGGCAAAGAAATCGGGCCTTGCTAGCTAGGGTTTCGTGTTGGTTGAAGAGGAGAGAAATTCACGAAGAGCACAAAATTAGTTGATTAATTTCAGAGGGGAGAAGAACAGGTGGACGATTACTCTGACGACACGTGACAGAACTCCTAGAATCGGGGAACCGTGTTAGGATTATTGGGATTCCAAGAGCCTTCTTCTTGAGTCC